>OZ007570.1:1763536-1851036 GCA_963931925.1 Onchidella celtica
CACACAAGTTATGATGTTAAGTATCTCAAGGCTTTAGTTAGGACAAACGACATGTTGAATGATTCATTATAAAACAGAAGACTTTCTTTATCAAATCTCAGAACATACACATGCACACACAGCGGGTATAGAGCAAAATTGTTGTATCTCCAGGTTTGTGAATAATGGGAGCTTACTCGGAAACACCACAGCATTGCTCTCAATGATCGCAATATTAAGGGAGATACAACAATACTGCTTCTCTGTAACTTGGAACTGGTTAAAGATAGCGGAATAACGAAAAAATTGCAAAAAGCAGTTTGTCATTATTAGTTATTTGCCATTATGAACCGCAATTCATATCGCTGGAGATACAACAATTTTGCTCTATACCCGCGACACACAAAAGACATTTTCTATTCGTAAGACCCACCTACATGTGCTGTTGGACATTAATAATATAGTATAGACAATAGCTGCCTTGTATTTGCCCGCTAATTGCATCCTTCATCGTTTTCGCCGTGGGGGAGGTTGGGGGGGGGGGGGGTGATATCGCTCACGTTGAGAATCACTGATGTTACTAAAGCGTTATGTCCACATTAATTTCATCAGCATTGCATAGTTGAGCAGCGTTCTCGTTTTGGTTGTGGTCGTTATCACTGTCTGACGATGGTTCATGAATATGGGAGATTCTAATCTTGTCGCGTCAGTACTACCAGCACAGATGTCCACTGATAGTCTTCCCAAGCACGTTTTTAATTTTATATATTTATTTACAGTGTTTTTATTTATTTATACAGCACGTACATATTCATACACACACACACATACACGCGGGCGGTCGTTCACAGACTCATTCTGTACTCATGGAACACTTACTGACTGACTGACGACTGACTGATTCATTTGCTCACTCGCCCACTTACTGACTGACTCAGTGGCTGACTGACTGACTGACTGACTGACTGACTCACTCATTCAGCGTGTCTGTCTCTCTCTCTCTCATTCTTTCGTGCATTCTTTCTGTTATTCTCTCTCTTTCTCTCGGTCTGTCTGCCACTCTACCCCCCTCCCCCTCCCCCTCCCCCCCCCCCAACTCTATCCCTCCCAGTTCCCCCCCAAAGAAGCAAAGAAATCGAGGGACGGACTGCAGTTGGTTGTGCCACCTGTAGTCTGAATTCATGTCAATGTCAAAATCCCCCCCCCCCCCACCCCACCCCCCACCAATGCCACCGCCATCAGTATCATCCCGCTTCTCCTCCCCCCCCCCCCCGGGGCAGCTTTACAGCACCCCATGTCAAGCTGACCTGACTGGGGGTTATTTATAACCCAATCACCCATTGTCGGAATCCGCCCTTTTAAATACATTAAAATAACGAAAAAAAAAACCTCGTTCGTGGGGATTTCCACCCCGTGAGATGCACATTAAGAACTTTAAAAGGGAAACAAAAACTTTCTCCTGCAGCAGCTGCAATGCTTCAGCCAGCTGGAAACAAGGGAAGCAACTGTGGCGAAACAAGGGCGGTAACTATGTTAAGAAAACACCAGTTATTTACGATCTGATTAGCGAAGACGTCAAGTAGTTCCAAGAAGATGCATGTAAATAGATAGTGGATAGGAAATTGAAGATATTCTCTGGCAGTTTCATGAATGGATAGAGAGATGGAGGAGTTTGTGAATATGTGGATGGATGAAAATGATCAGATAGACTGGCGGGTAATGTTTTTGTGGTCGATGTTTCATTTTTGGAGCGAGTCACTTGGCGGGCAATGATGTTCTCTGTGAGGAATACTTTCCAACTTGAATAATTTATTTCTGCTTTCTGATCATTTTTTTTCTTTCTTTTGCATTCACTTGACAGATGTGAATAAATTTTGTAAGCTTCACAACTTTTGAGCACAAGAATCTGTGCCTGACCTGGCCGCTAGAGGGTTAAAGCTTGACCCGACTGTATGTTGTAATGTGGGATTCTCACTAGCCACTGTTTATTCCTGGTACTTCTTCTTCTTCTTCTTCAAGTGCCGGATCTGGAAAAGATATCGACGATCATGGTCCGCCACTCATTCCTCCGCTCCGATGCTCTCAAAAAGTCCATACTGTCCTGGTTTTTCCCTGTCGCCCATCTGTTCAAACTCTCTAGATATGTTATTCTTTTTCTACCTCTGCTTCTTTTACCCTCTATTTTCCCAGTTAGAGCAAGATGTTCAAGACCTTTGTGTCGATTCAGGTGTCCCATGAACTGCAATTGTCTTCTCCTACCTGTTTTTCTCCTGGAACAAGACATGTGAATATGAGAGTCGCGCTGCCCTCGGTAGATCACCCGAGATGGCGGGAGTTGATAGCTTTACTGCGGATTCGATGAGAAAAAGACCACCTGTGGATAATGCAGGATAAATAGTTTTGACGTTTGCCAGGTAGACCTTGAGTCGTTATCATTTGCCGGTTTGTCACTTGCCATAATTGATCTTGGGTTTGACACTGTTTGTCTGCCTTGAAGTCTTGGTCTCTTGTGTGTCTGTCGTTGCTGTTGTTGTTGGTTTTGTCTGCTTTTGGTGTCTGATGGTTGAGAAGGTCACCATAAATGAACTTCTGTAGGAGCAGGGAGAATTTAGTTTGGGCCGTGGAGCCAAAATCCTCAATGCAAAATTCCCTCTAGCAGTCCGTGAGAACTTTACTTGCTTAGGCTTTACTTGTGCATTTCAGCCGATTTTTGGCCAGTCAACTAATTGTCTGGTGACGTCACGATATAGAGTTTCTGGTGACGTCACGATATGGAGTTTTGAGGGAGATCCAGTTATTGACTGGTGGGCGATTGTTCATTGAAACAAATTGTCTTGACCTCACCATCCAACTGGTTTGTCCATCGAAATCGGCTAATGCTCGCCTAGATTAACAGAGTTCGATCCTTCTATAATGTTGACATTGATTAGAAGATTGACGTGCATGTCTGTGGCCAGTCAGCCCTGGGTTAAAAACGTGTCGATGGATGGGAGGAACCTTAATTAGGTGGATGGGTGGATAGATGTGGACTAGAGGGATATGATTGGATGGCGATAACATTTCTGTCGTTGTCGGTATTATCTCCTCCTGACTGCAGTTGATGCAGTTATCATTTTGACCTTCCCCGTTCACAGACTTGCGGCCCAGTAATGAATGTGGTCAGTTTGAATTAAATGCTGGTTGTGTTTAGTCATTGCAACCCTGGCAGATCTTTCATAATTATGGCCAAGAGCAAAAACTGACTGTTTCCAGGATATGACTAAAACTACAAAGGAATTCGCTGTTGTGTGTAGCTAAAGCAATGTCATACTGTGATTTTAGTTCCTGTTTGTTCTGTCTCCATTTTCTGAAAAACTGCAGAACTTTTAGTATATAGAAGAGGTATATAACAAATGCACACTTTGACACTTGTTTAAAATGCGTTGTGGCATTTGAAGTCTTACCAAGCTGTTTCAAATCAGCTGATCCGATTTATTGTAACTCCTTATCATAACAACTAGAGCTGCAAACGTTAAAACAGCGAATTTCTCAATTGTGCAAAACGTGAAGTTGGAACAAACAAGAAACTAAAGTTGCGACACGGTCGGTTTTCTGGAGATGATACGAGATATGCGAGTTCTGTAGCTGGTACTGATCTTGTATGGCACTCAAGTCTGGTAATCGTAAGTTAAAGATCAATTTTCAGCCGTCTCGAGAATGTCTTGACACGGACGGACGTCTTGGTGTGGAATTGCTCTCTCTTCTCCAACTGATACTCTACATGCAGCTCACGGGTATCTTCGGTGGGGGGGGGGGGTCACCTTGTCCTGGCTTTGTGCTGGAACAGAATACTTGACGAGATCTAGCACCTGTGCCTGACAGCTTCGTCTACGAGCCTGCACGAAAAAAAAATAAAAAATCCCGAAACAAAACAAACTGAGGGCTTTGCCTGGTCTTTGTCTGAGGGAGAAAAAAAAAAAAGGAAATAAAAATAAGGAATTTTAATTTCCGTGGAAAAAGGCGGGCTTTTCCTCATGGGAGTGTAACTTTGAGATATCATTACTTTCCTTTAAATTGGCGTTTTTATTTTGCTTTGTGTATTTAAATTTTATGTTTTAAATTGTCTTGGGAGAAATGAAAGGACAGTTGAGAAAATCAGTCAAAGGATTTATCTATCCCCGTTGCAGTGTTTCTGGAGATGAGCGTGGATGAGAATGGTTGCTTGAAAAAAAAAAAGTGAGGTTGACGTACTGTTTTAGCACTGAATCTCTGCGACTGTTTGCATTTTTTTGTTTGTTGCACCACCCCCCCCCTCTCTTTTCTCTTTTCTGTCATGACGTCAGTCCATCCTCTCTGCTTCCCGCTCCACCCCTCACTTGGCATGCTCTGCCCCTCACTTGGCATGCTCTGCCCCTCATTTGGCATGCTCTGCCCCTCATTTGGCATGCTCTGCCCCTCATTTGGCATGCTCTGCCCCTCATTTGGCATGCTCTGCCCCTCATTTGGCATGCTCTGCCCCTCATTTGGCATGCTCTGCCCCTCACTTGGCATGCTCTGCCCCTCATTTGGCATGCTCTGCTTAGCAAGATTTATATCCTTCTTTGTTTTTCTTAAAATCTCTCTCTTTCTCCCTGCCCCCTCCTCACTCTGTCTGAATAGACCTCCCTCCACACACCAGTGTCTGGTATATTCCCCCTTCCTTTCCCTTCCCTCCCCTCCACCCACTTTCCCCACCCAGGAACACCCCAGGAGAGCCAAGACTTCACAGGCTTTACAGTAATGATTTAGCGTGAGACGTGTGGTGACTTGACTGCACTCACTGCTAGGCTGGACTGACATGGCGAGGAAAGTTCAAGGCGTGAGCAGGTGGCGCGCTGGCTCCAACTCTGTCTTGTTTTGGTCGGTGTCAGACTCGCTGTGTTTCCGTCCGTCTGTCTGTTTCTTAGTTGGATGTTGTTAGAAAGACATAATGTTTTCCCTAGAAAGTTCTAGCTAAGCAGTGAACACAACTCTGTAGTTTCTCTGTTTGGCTTTGTAATTAGACTAGTTCTGCTATTATTCTGTTTCTCGTCGTGCTTCTCCCCTGCTCACTATGGCCGTTGTCGTTTCCACGTGCTATCTACAAACTCAGACTCAAATTCAGACCTTAAGTTGTCATTGGTGCAGATGTTCTAACAGTGCCGTTCAATGTATCGAACTGACAAGTTATAGCGGTTACTTTCACATTGCCCACAAGTGGTTGGGAAGTTCTGCAAGCAGGGCCTAGAGGTGCCTTTGTGCTTAGGCTTTTATGTTAGGAGATTCGCTGCTCTTGGCATTTACACCTCACTTTTCTGGTTCTTGTTTCTGTGTGTTTTTGTGGTAGGGATTAGTTTTTTTTAGAAATAGAACTTTCCCCTTGCAGCGGCCTTGCTCGGCCTGCTCTTCTCGGCTTCAACTGCCAAGGTATCTCTAACCTGTGGAAGGTTCACACGGGCCATCCGGGTTTTTCGTCCTTATCCCAGAAGACTAGCAGGGGTACCTCTGGCCTTATCAGTCGTTCTACTTTTCCATTGTCCTTACGTCCATTTCCAGGTAATTAATGACTATTCCGGTCCAGATTTGTTACTCTGTGAATCACTTGTCTGCCAGAAAGTCACTTGTCCATAAAATGGGTGGATTTTGCCAAAGATTTTGTTCGTCTTCATAAAGAATTGTATTTGCATCACCCTTCAGAGACTGTGTACTGTGCAGAACCATCAATACAGGGCTACAGTACGCTGCAATAAAAGTGATCGCTTTTTCCATTCAGTTTGACTGGCTGTCAAGGCATCACTGAACCAGGGACAAACGAAGACTTACGTATGTTGTGGCTGATGTTACCACCATCATCTCGGTAACCACCATGGGACAATGTATGACACCAGGACAGCTAGAACAGTCTCACGAGGCACGCTAAACCGATAACCATATCATAGCGGGCGGTCAAACCCGCTGACTGGCAGTTTCACTGAGAAGTGCGATGACTGGAACAGATGTGCAAACCGTAATAATAGATTGTCGCACTGTGTGCCGCCTCCCTTGTTTGTACCCACTCTCTTGTTATCTCCCCTTCCCTCAAATCTCATTTATTTCTTGTTTGGTCAGCTGGTGTTTTGTACTGCTGCAAGGGCGTGAAAACTGCTGTAAAGTCTCTCTCTCTTTCTTTGTCTCTTTCCCTCTCTATCTCTCTGTCTCTCTCATTCTTTTTCTCCATCTCTCTCTTTCTCTCAAGCGCTCTCCTTCTCTATCATGGGGGGGGGGGGGGAAGATAGGTGCAGAATAAAGGACATTGATGATTATGTACTGAAATTACAGAGCCAGATTTGTGATGTTTTAGGGTGGAGGGGGGGGGGGGGATACGTACATTTTTGTTCGCTTATTTGTTTCGAGATGCAATGACTAAAATGTTCAGCTGTCTGTCAGATTTACAGAATGTTACATTGATTTCAGATTTTACTCTGTTTGCAAGGGAAAAGGATGGGGGAGGGGGGGGGGGAGGAGGAGAAGCAATGATGATGTTTTGAAGATAGTGAAGGATTCGTGGCGCTGTAGGATATATTCATGTACTGGCAGTCTCAGGGGATCAAATGGATTTTTTTTTAAATATATATATTTTGGGGGGGAGGGGAATTGTAAGGTGGGTGGGTTGTTAGGTTGATGGACTGATGGTTGAGTGGACGGGTGGTTGTGGATTGATTGACAGAGAAATCAATAAATGTGTGTGAGATATTGGGAGGAAGAATTAGCGGAGTAAAAGGTGGATCTAGGTGAGTAGTTGTACGTGTAATGAGATAGATGGACGAATGGATGGACAGACTGATGGATGAGTGGACGAGTATTCAAAGGTGCAAACATAGATGAGTAGGTCAGTTGATGAGAAGAGTGATTGAAGAATAGATGGATAAGTGTGCGGACCGTGTTATGTGATGAACTGACGAAAGAGTGGTTGGGTGAACAGAACCGTAGAGGTGGTGAGGGCAAGTTTTGTCAACTCATAGATCGATGAACAGGTGGCCCTACACACATGACGATGGGTAGTCAAAACGTAGCTAAAGAAAAAGTTGTATGCAGCAAGGACTTGCGTAAGAAATAATACAGAAACAATACAAACGCAACGGAAAAGGAAAGACAACGTCCTGCTGTCCGTCAACTGAGCTGCGGCATAACCAAATAAAAAAAAAAGGACAGAAAATTAAACAAATAAAAAAATCGTAGGATGTTTCACAAATGACGGATACCTATCGCCTTCGAGCTCCAGACTTAGATTCTCAGTCAGCGGCCCGTTCGTCCTTGTATGGTGGCTGGAAGTGATGCGATGGGTGGATGGTCGTGTGGTGTTTATGGGTGGATAGATAGATGGGTGGATGGTCGTGTGGTGTTTATGGGTGGATAGATGGATGGGTGGATGGTCGTGTGGTGTTTATGGGTGGATAGATAGATGAGTGGATGGTCGGGTGGTGTTTATGGGTGGATAGATAGATGGGTGGATGGTCGTGTGGTGTTTATGGGTGGATAGATAGATGGGTGGATGGTCGGGTGGTGTTTATGGGTGGATAGATAGATGGGTGGATGGTCGGGTGGTAGTTATGGGTGGGTGGTCGGGTGGTAGTTATGGGTGGATAGATAGATAGATGGGTGGATGGTCGGGTGGTAGTTATTGATGGATAGATAGATGGGTGGATGGTCGGGTGGTAGTTGTGGGTGGACAGATAGATGGGTGGATGGTTGGGTGGTAGTTATGGGTGGATAGATAGATGGGTGGATGGTCGGGTGGTAGTTATGCGTGGATGGTCGGGTGGTAGTTATGGGTGGATAGGTAGATGAGTGGATGGTCGGGTGGTGTTTATGGGTGGACGGTCGAGTGGTAGTTATGGGTGGATGTTCGGGTGGTGTTTATGGATGGATGGTCGGGTGGTAGTTATGGGTGGATAGATAGATGGGTGGATGGTCGGGTGGTAGTTATGGGTGGATAGATAGATGGGTGGATGGTCGGGTGGTAGTTATGGGTGGATAGATAGATGGGTGGATGGTCGGGTGGTAGTTATGGGTGGATGGTCGGGTGGTAGTTATGGGTGGATAGATAGATAGATGGGTGGATGGTCGGGAGGTAGTTATGGGTGGATAGATAGATAGATGGGTGGATGGTCGGGTGGTAGTTATGGGTGGATGGTCGGGTGGTAGTTATGGGTGGATGGTAGGGTGGTAGTTATGGGTGGATGGTCGGGTGGTAGTTATGGGTGGATAGATAGATGGGTGGATGAGAGAGATACTTAACTTAAAGGCCCGGCGGGTAAACGTGCAGATTTTACTGTCACATGTATGAAAGATGAATGGGCGAGCGGGATGGGTCCTGGGAGGCTGCTGGCAACCACAGACGCACACAGACTGTATACACACACACAGACTGCACACACACACACACACACACACAGAGCTTGAGGACCTGTAGACCAGTATGTGTGATCAGAGATAAGAGTCAAACTTTGAAGTTCTCAAGCTAATTAAAGTGCTCAATCTGTATTAATGAGAGTCAGGCGTCTTCCTCTCTCTCTCTCTCTTTCAAGTTAATCCGCCTAGATTCCCTCGCCAGCTACGTCATTGAGCATTGGAAATCAGAGGGAGATAATTTACTTTTCCATTCCCCCTGTGTCATTGAGTCTAGGAAATCAAGGGGAAGTAACTTAGGTGTGATGATTCCGGTTTCACGCAGACAGTTGTTTGCGTCACAGCCGCTTCTTCGTTCCGTCCGTCACCAGTGGATCAGCTGTTTGGTTGACCCTGTATTGGATAACCTTTGAGAAAAATGGCGTATTTGACTTCTGATCTTCATTCGTGACTTCGAAACTGAAAACTGGCAGAGGCGCCCGAGGAAATGTTGAGTACAATGTAGCGTCTGTCTCTTACATTAATGTGAATCATTTTGTTTTGCCGAATTGCTCCTAGCAAAGTAATCTGGTCACCTGTCAAAAAACAATAAATGCTGTTTAAACCAGCACAGAACCTAGAGATGTATCTATGACAGACACAGGCTTTTGGCTGGTAGTCTATTGGGACTGTCTTTGAATATCTAGACGTGTCTTCAACATGCGGAAGAACATTCAAGTTTCTGGGAATTAAAAAAAGCAAAAAAAAAAACCCACCAAAAACATTCCTTGCTTTTTGTCACCAAATTCTCCCCTTTTCTCTATCGCGCCACCCCCCCCCCCTTTCACATCCGCCTGCGCCCGAGTTCTAGAAAGTTTTGGCCTGTATCCCACAGATTATTTGTATGTAACTCGCAAGGTGACTTTGTGAAAGTAGCCCTGAGCTACATAGGTTTGAACACTTTTCTTGTGAAAGAATTTTTCGGAACCAGAATCTCGTGGTCTTCCCAAACTGTTGATTTCCCTGAGTTGTAAATGCACCCAGATCTAGTACATAGCAGTTCCTACGTAAAGAGGTAGAGTAGCCCAGCAACACTATTCATTGCTTACCCTGAAGAGAGAACCTGAAGGATGTCAGTTGTGTTGTCCACGACTTGGCTCCACCATTTTCTATCGAGAAAGGAATAAACCAAGCAAACCACCAAGCAACTAGCCAGCCAACCAACCAAGATACCAATCGACCAACCAACCAACCAGCTAACAAACCAAAACACCAACCTACCAACTAACCAATGAATCAGTCAAGGAAACAAACAAAGAAGCAAGCAATCAACTACCCAACCAAGCGGGTCACCAATGAGTCAACATAATTGTCTTTTGTTGACATTTTGTCGATAACGGTTACATTTTTCGAAATTGCTAAAAACAACAACAACAACAACAACAACTCACCCAACGAAACGATTTGAACATCATTCTGTAGACATGGAACATCTCCCCCCGCCCCACTCCCCGGGCACTGGCCTGACTAGGTGTGACTAGTACCTGGGGAATTTCAATACCCGATGCCACTCTTTTCTTTCAGTGAACTAAATTGTCTGTCGCATAGGCTGCTCCACCTCAGGGCTGTCACAGACAGCCGAACCCCCGACTGTTTAGCAGGTCAGGAAAGTGCAAGTTTTTTTAAATTATGATTTTTTCCCGAACGTTCTAACCGCAGAAGGAAGTTGATGTTGTACATTGTGGAAATGCTAAGCTTGCACATTCCACTGGATTACAACTCCTTAAGGCTCAGAATCCACGGTGGCCGCTGATGCTGCCACTAGGCGGTGGTAAACATACAGGCAGAGGTGATCGGCTTAGTGCTGGGCTAGGGTGTGATGTGTGGGGATTCCTCCTCCCCCCCCCCCCCCCGAGAAAAAGGAAATGGTGATTTTGGGGGGAGGGGGGGTAACGGTAGAAAACAAGAAAACAGTTTGCAGTTTGTCTGTAGGATTATGACGTCTTTCTCACAGATACATTGCCGTGGTTTTCATGTAGCTTCCTCAGGACCGCCGGAGTTTTTCAAATGATACAAAAAAAAACAACAACCAGAAACAAACAAATAATGCTGAAGGAAGGCAGTTGGGAGTGGCGTGACAATATGAGACCTTGTTTATGTCAGTTGGTCTAAGCTGGCACAGGTAGATGTAAACTGTGACCAAGACGTGATTGGCCATGAACCAGCTCGCCACCAGCTTACTATCGTTGGTCCAGTGGCGTAGGTGATCGTGAAAGCGAGTTTAGACTGCTGTTTCGCCGATCTCCGATGATAATTTCAAGCAAACAAACAGAACACTTTGAAGACGCTGTCACGTCCGAGTTACTTCCTGGTGGATATATATATTATCATATCAAATGAGCTGAAAACATGGTAAGTTCATCAGCGGGAAAGACTTGCTCTTATCACTGATCCATTCAACCGGCTGTCCTGTTCTGTCTGCCCACGGCGAAGACGCGGATGTATCGATCTTTTTACCACATTTAGAACCAGACAACATTATCTCCGTTGCCCACTATGAAAGCCAGAAAAGGAATTAAAACACCCATTGACAAGACGATTCTGCACCCATGTCATCAAGGGCCGGTAACGCCAGAGCTGTATCAGTGTCGCATCGCCGTCCAAGTTCGATAAATGTGTAATGAACTTACAACTAGAGGGAAACTGCCCAAGGCTACGTAATGTGATGGACGCCGGAGAGGTAATTCATATTTGACTGAGAAGGGAGACAAACTATCCCATAAAACTTGGAACAACCGCGTCACTGTACGAGGAAGAAAACATGTACGTGAATATTGTACAACGGGAGGGCTCCTCCAACGGATTGAAATCTTCACAAGAGTCAGAAAACTCAACTTTTCGGCGTTACAGTGGGCAGGCAGGGCTTGGAAAACCTAACAATGGAGGATATAAAAAGGACGAAAGTTACCAAAGAATGTTCTAGACTAGACATTCTGGCAAATTGTCTTTGAAGGTCCACAGTTAAAGCTCTTGGAACAAACATTGTTCATTGAAAGGAATCGAGATCCACGATAGCCAAACATCACCGGGCACAACATTCAGTGATTTACAATTGGCTACAACTTTAAATTTGATGCTGTGCCTGTCCCAGAGACTAGAGACTTTTGTGTGGGCTAACAGAGTTGTCTTGGAATTTGTGGGAGTCTGTACGTTATTGGCTGCCGTGGGTCTCCCACACTGTCACCGGGACTTGGTACAGGCACTTCACTCACTCACGCTATCTGTCCATTTATCTGAAACACGCAATCCACTCAAGATGCCAGCGCTGTTGGGTAAACTGGCGGCCCCAATAAGTGGGAGAGGAAATGTATTTGTGTGCAGGGTTGTTTGGGAAAGATTCGTGTATCTTGCTGTAGGCTTGCCGCTGTTGTACGGGTTCAACCCACTCACTGTTTATCATCGTCGACGAAAGCGTCATCACTGTGGCCATTGGCATCAGCATCTTCATCAGTACCACCATTGCTCATACTGTCCTCTTCTTGTTTCTGTCATCCCCTACCCCCCCCCCCCCCCGTCTAGAAACGGGTAATTGGTACTCTCTGTCCTGTCATGGCTGTTAAACTAATTCTGTCTGCCATCGGAGGGCCCGTGTGCACGTTGCGCACGTTAAAGATACCTTGGCAGTTGGAAATCGTAAAGAGCAGGCCGAACAGGCCGCTGCCCGGGCAAAATTAAATAAAATTCATCCCTACCACCCACTCCCCCTCATCCCCCCACCACCAAAAAAAAAAAAAAAACGCCGACCGGCGCTGCACTGTGGCGACGACGTGCCTGCTCCAGTTGTAACTGGGGTGCAATGGCAGAAAGGCAAAATTTCCCAAATGGGATTAAAGAGTTATACAAATACAAATACAAATACAAATCTTGCTTGTACATAGCACAATATGACCGTTGCCATGCCGACGTGCTGTCTCCAAATTCAAACTCAGCAAGGCCAAGAAATGCTCACCATTCTAGGGTTTATCAGTTAATATACCCATCTTTTTGGGAGGGGTGAGATGGAGCATTGACATCTTAACACAGAAGGCGGTCTGGAGGGTAGAATTCCTTTATGAAAATCTGGTTTCAAATGTCGACACACAAGCAGCCTTACACCAATTATCCATTATCTGACCGTCAATCTAGTCATAACAACGGCAGTTCCAGTAACTTATCTCTGTGCACCGTTTATTTTTTTACATTTGGGGCTGGGAGCTCACGTGGATATTAGATTAATGCTTCATTTGCTTTCTCGCAAGTTGGCGTGGGGATTCCTTGTGTCAAAGCGGTCACGTCCTTCTCCCGTGTCGTCAGACCCGTGACCCGGACCGCGAAGGGTCAGATTGCGAGAGGCTGTTGGTGCTTTGTTCAGCCTCCGTAGTTTTGAATTTGCTTAGATACAATCGTGTTGCCGGCGTCAGTCACAGAGATCTCTGGGTTCTGTACTGCCTTGAGCAGCGTTCATCCATTGTTTTGTCATATGGCCAATGATGGTCCATATTTTCTTCTGTTCGTATAGTGAAGCTGGCCAAGTGCGGACAAAAATATCATTTTACCCAATTTTTTGTCGTATCTCGCCATCTTGTGTTCAGAGTTCCCTGTATTCATAGTTCCCATCTTGTTACCGGTAAACTCAGATAAGAGATCGTTTCCATTTTGTCTTGAGTTACTTTACCTATCATTATAATGTGTATCTCTTCGCAGGTGAGCTTTTGTTTTCAGAGAACTCATAGGTATTATTGTCGTCCTTTATACTTATACTGCAAAATTCTTTTTGGCTTTTGTTGCATTGTGCAAATGAAGCTTCTGCGTGGTAATACTACAGCAGCATCGATTTGGCAAAGACAACAGTTTGACAAGAGGCTAAACAAAGGGATTACCATGCATGCGCTGAATATGACAGATTTTGGCCAAGATTTGATGGAGATTTGAGACGCTCTCTTATTAATATTGACAGAAAAAGATAAACCCAGATCTTTCAAGTAAACCGAAGTGGATTTTGTTATGATATTTCAATGCCTTTGCCAGTCGTAGTTTGAACATCCAGGAGCCGATGGTTTGGAACATTTGTTTTTTTGTTTTTTTTAAGCCAGCGATTTTATGTGCTATTTTTTTTCTTTTGTTCATGTTTTTTTAAGGCCTCTGGTAGCCAAGCAAAGATTTCCTTGTCCAAAATCCTGAAACATGAACAACGGATTTGAAATATCCCATAGGGAACTAAATGAGAAAAAAAAAGATGACTATTTATTGGGGAATAATTTGCTGATATTTTATATAATTTATTAGAAATGAGTCCAAACCCACAGCTCTGGGCATTGGCTGGCATGTTCCAATGATGAAATATTTGAGTCCTTCAGGGTTAACTTACAGAATAGTGTAGTGGAACTTAATATCTTCAAAGAAATCTAAAATCTCTTCAAAGGACATTCCATAAATTTGACAAATGGATTTGACAAAAATTGAGTATGTAGCACAAACTTGGTGGAATGTTCCCACGTCCGCGTTGTTCCAGTCACGCGATGTTGTCTTGTACGTTTTTTTTTGTTTTGTTTTTTTGTTTTTGTTGTTGACGAACTTGCCGTGAGGCGGTCTCGGTGATATGTCATAATTATCTGTATGTCATCATGCACGGCATCTGACATGCGTACTCCTGGCTGAACCATCTCCTCCCAACAACAACAACGACAACAACAACAACAACAACAACGACAACGACTGTTATACTCTTTCCTAGTCTTCTTCATTTTCAGCTTGCCCCCGACCCCTCCACCCCCCGCCCTCCTTTCACCACCTTCCCTGAACAATAACTAACGGCTAAAGAGGTACTTAATATTAATTAATAACAATGATAATAAATTATAGTACTGATACTTCAAATAATAATCATAACAGCACACACACACACACACACATACATGCACATACGTTGAGAGCATTTCCTAAATAAATAGCAACAGCGACTGCTCCAACATCAAGGAGGTCAACAACAACAACTACAACAACGACAGCAGCAAGAACCAAACCATCAGATCTGCCAGTTACGTTTTCATACATCCACATTGATTGCTATGTAATCTTGTACCCCGAAGCAGTGGTTAAAGCACTCATTACGGATACGAGAGGTTCAGGTTCGAATCCAGCCTGAAATGGGATTCAAACTCGCCTAATTAGGCCGGAGTTTTCAGGCCCTCTTATTGCCATGGCCTGACCTGGACATCTCCTCAACACGGCACGACAGTTCTATTGTGCCAAAAAAGGGGCGCGGAGTCTCGTTAAGCAGGAACTACCTTTACCCAGAATGTTTGTCAGCTGCACTAGACGTTCAAATTCAGCAGACAGTGCGTGTTTGTCTAGGTCTGAGACGGCCAAACCGCAATGGCTTCCGTTTCGGTGAAAAGGAAAAAAACAAAAAGCCCGTCAGAAACTTGTCAGCTGCGGCGCATTCACTTCAGGGTGCGCTAGTCGAGATCTCTAGTTTATGAGCTTTTGCTGTTTTTGCCGTTAAAAAACAAAATGTGGAACAGTGTCACTCTGACATTTCTATACCCATTCACCCGACCCTGATTTGTGGTTGCACACCCACACAAAACCAACCAATTTCATGCCCGTGTGGGACAGAGTGACACTAATTACGTTATATATCTGTAGGAGATGCCTCTATATCGTGCGCGCCGTCTCTCCGCTCCTGTAGAGATTACTGCCATCTTATGAAAGACTGCCGTATACATAAAAAAAAAACAACCAACCAAAGTGAATGGAAGACGCAAAAAAGATTTCACATTGTCCTCCACTTACCCTTTGTTCAAATTTCATTGTGTGATGTTCAAGAGAAACTGTAATTAGTTATACAGAATTGCATTCGATAAGATGCCTAGCTGAGGTACCCAGCGTTGCTTGGGACATACCCGTTACTTGATAATGATCCGTATTATCACGGATTTACTTCAAATCTTCCGAATCTTGTCCTTTTCTGTGGACGCAACTTGGCATTTTTTAAACTGCAGTCAAGCACTTGCCACATTTGCTCCCGTCTCTGGACCCTGTTCACTCTGTGACTTGTGACTCTTTTCACGCTGTGCGCACCGGGTAGCACATTTTAGTGAGCACGTAGTTTTGAACATCGTTAGCAGCAATTAGCAAAAACACACACAGGAAAGGGGGGGGGGGGAGGGGAGGGAGGGAGTGTTAGATAAAAACGCTGTATGGAAGAGACAGGGCTCAACTTTGAAAATTGTCCAGGCTGAGCATAAGTCTAGCGGTACACAAGCACCCAAGTATTGTCCAGGCTGAGCATAAGTCTAGCGGTACACAAGCACCCAAGTATTGTCCAGGCTGAGCATGAGTCTAGCGGTACACAAGCACCCAAGTATTGTCCAGGCTGAGCATAAGTCTAGCGGTACACAAGCACCCAAGTATTGTCCAGGCTGAGCATAAGTCTTGCGGTACACAAGCACCCAAGTATTGTCCAGGCTGAGCATAAGTCTAGCGGTACACAAGCACCCAAGTATTGTCCAGGCTGAGCATAAGTCTAGCGGTACACAAGCACCCAAGTATTTTAAAGGCATTTGTTTGTAGGTGGTTTTGTCGCCTTTTTTTTGTTTTTGTTTTCTCGGAGTTGTCGGCGCCAGTTTTGCAACCCGCGTGTGAAAATATTTTGATTTAGATTCACGTGCATGGTCTTTTTTCTGTTGTTGTTCAATCTGCTTGTACATTCGGGGGCGTCGCAGGAAGAAAAAGTTTTCCATCTGCAGCCAGCCGGGTCGCGGGAAGCGTGTCTTGATGTAATGCCGTCGGTCGTCAGATGTCTTTAATAATACAAGGTTATCACCCCAAACCGTAACACGGCAAAAAATGATAGCATTGTCTGCAGACCTGGTGACAGTTTCTCCACACCGACTGGTTAGCTGTGAACCAGTTTCTGCCCAGACAACTGGCTGTGTCGGGTAAAATGAGCAGGTTATCACAGAGGTCATCAGACTGGGCTAGGGAAGAATCAGGATGTTTTAAGTTTGAGTTTGGAGTTCAGATTTCCTGATAACAGACACGTGACACCCTTGAGGTTTGTTTCAGACGACGTCACACAACTTGCGGATCTCCGAAATGTAGATATCATTTCCTGTATCGCCATAAGCTTCAAGGTGTCAATGGGCACATAGAGGATTTAATTTTAAAGGATAACAGCTGACAATCAGCCATGAACAGAACGTTTTAGCTCGCCTCTGAAGTTGGTTCCGCCAGACACCTCACATATATAAGTATGGTTCAGATGACAGTGTTCCTCATGATCAAGGAAAACAAAATGTTTTCATTCGTAAATATACACATTGGTTGTCCAATCTCAACTTCATTAACTAACATTTTCTTGTTAATTAAAACATGGCGTGTTGAGCATCCATAACATGGCACCGACTGTCCATATGGTTGGAGAAAGGGAGGAGAGGGGGGGGGGGGAGACGACCTGCGAAGCATCTCGATCAACATTACTATTTTGGATAACCAAAGTCAACCAAAACCAATACAAGTTGCTGTTGAATCTTTGGTGCCGAAATAAACAAATTTATAGACAAAATGCAACAGGTAAAATTACAACTTGTCCTTTAGTGCACAGGAAATCTCGTTTTGACCTGGCTGAAACAGTATGACGAGAAGTGTTTACTGTATGCCATACTTTGTACCCTGGAAACCAGTTGAAATAACCTACTATTCAGTGTACATAGAGCATCTCTGTTGTCCCATAGCTGTGTGAAGATTTTCTTGTAGAGTCCTAGCACTTGAGCAGTTGTAGGTTGTCACATTCAGACACAAACAAAGGAACAAAAACCTGGTGAGATCTGGATGTTCACAAAGGATGTTTGCTGCCAGCACGGAATAAACGAGACGAACCCAGGCGTCAGTACAGCAGTTATGAATGGTGAAAATGAATGAATGAATGATTTGATGAGAGAGAGAAGAGAGAGGGGGGGGGGGAGAGGGAAAAGAAAGAAAGACAGAGGGAAAGAGAGAGACAGAGGGAAAGAGAGGAGGGAGAGAGAGGGGGAAGGGGGTGGTGGGGGGGGGGGAAGAACGAACAGTTTGCATTCAAACCCTGCCGTGGGTGTCACGCCAGTCAGTTGACAGCTCTATTCCCTGCCATCCAGCACTCAGGCAAGTCGGGTATATATATATATTATTATATGTCACCATAAAGCTTCTGTGAACACATAGGGCTTAATGTATTTAAAAAATTGTGAGATCCTTCTCATGAAACTGCTGGCAGAGAGCTGTCTGTACATCATTATAATGTATACCGCTTGAACTCCCACTCTTTCCGCCACAAACATGTTTCCAAAGCTGCGGGGGGGGGGGGGGATGGGAAGAGGAAATGTAGAGCGGAGAAAGTGCACTAATATTGTTAGCGCTGAGCGTGTCATGTACATGTATATTTAATAGTGTGACATTGCTGAGCTAAGCGGATTTGCCAGTAATGGAAAATTGTGTATTTCCTTCCATAGAAATAGTCGCTTTGTCTTTCATGCACCTGGTAGACGTGAAACAAATGAGCAAATAATAGTTTACATTGAGCTTATGTGTATGAATGAAAGGGAAACATTATGAGGTTGAAAAAAATATGTAGACAAAATGTTTCAAAGTTGATCAAACAAAAGTTTTACCTGCGACACAGGATACAGAGAGGACCAATTCGTCATATTCCGCCAGTCAACTTGCGCGTGTCATCAATGTCAACTGAGCAACACTTCGCACCACACTCCTTCATAATTGGACGAAAAAGAGACAGTATTTACCGTCTTTATACGCGCGCAAGTTGTGGACATACAGCGGGAGAAGGAATGGTTCGTCTTGGTATTCTGTGTCTCGGGCGTTCCTAATGCCCCAAAAGAGTTAAGACAGGGCCAGATGTTGAAATTAGTAATCAAATCCTGCTGCTGTACTGCAGTTGTCGTAACCCGCCAATGCCCGCACATGCACTGATACATTTAAACTTTTTAAAGCACGTAAAACTAACTTTAAACAGTCAAATAAATCCAAACTTCTTCGTTGTTAAAATTAAAGTGTTAACGTAAACGTGAAAAGGCAAATAAATATTTATTTCTAAAAAAGTATTATTTTGTTGATCAAGTGCTCCAGAACTATAGCATCGGACACCGGGTGACTTGTTTCAAAATGTAACTCTGGGTATTAAAGAGTTAAAAAAATAATATAGATATCAGTGTGAGCTAACGCTTACCAGGAAAGCCTGGCCAAAGTTATCAATACAAGTTCTACTCAGAAAGACAATGCCAGATACAATATATTGGTTTTGTTTTTTTTAATCCCCCAAGGCTTGGTTGCTAGTCGGTCCATTCTAATAGAGATACTGGCAAAAGCGTGGGAATTTGCGCAGATTATAGAACTTTATAGTGGTTTGTAGCGTCCCACTAGTAGGACGATCGATATTTTCTCACCCCCCGCTTGGCGAGTCTCACTCGGCGACCTTCCTCCCCCCTCTCGCCAGCAAGGCCGGTATTTTTCTTTGATGTGGTTTGTTTGTTTCACTGTAGAATGTCTAGAAAATCTAGAAGGTACTGCAGTGTCCGAGATTACGCTAGGTCGACCTTGAGTGATGTAATTCTGTGTCGTGTCTGTGTACGATTGGGTGGCTGGTATGTGTCCCGAACGATCTAGGTCTGTCTCGTGCTTATGAGGCGGTTAAGCCGCTTCCTGAACGTTCCTGGACAGAATATATATAAGGAGGGCCAGGCGAGTAGGAGGGGTGCAAATCGTGGGTGAAAATTGTAAGGTGCAAATCGTAGGTGTGTAAATCCAGTTGTAGTAGAAGTGTAAGTGCCTTCCCTGATAGGTGTAAGTAACTTGTGGATATCAGCTCTTGTTTACAGTTATTAAACGTTAGTATTAAGTGTTCATCGGATCCTGTTATTTATTTCTACAACAGTTCGAGACAGTTTCGTTTTTCAAGGGGTAGACGATTAGTTCATCTGATTCTCCCCATCATAACGTGCTGAAATTTGCATCAACTGTTACATGGTTCAACCTATGAGTATCAGACAAACACGATCTGTTTCATTCTGAAATGCAATTTGGTTATGCAGAGTTGTTAGATGTACAGCGGTGTCATAGTGAGCCAGGAACAATGGTCTAGTTCATGATATATCTGGTAACATGTGGTATTGCCCGCAATCTTACATCAAAGCCTGCATAGTGAAATCCCCGGGGCGCGAAACAGTTGAAACGCGTAGTGTTCTCTTTGAAGATATAACCTTATCTTGCACACCATCATTTCACTGTTGAGTTGGTCTCTGAGGGCGGGCGCAGTTAGAACCAATTTGTTCTCATGTATGCAAGTTGAAAGTTACAGATTTGATTGTCGCCCGTGAGCGATTTCAATCTGATGTTGGTCATGAGTGGTGGTGGATGTGCAAAGTTCAATCCATGCTATCGTTGTTTGCTGAGTCCGAAACTAACTGGTCAGTACTGGTCGCGTGACACGGACAGGAGGTTTGGCGTTGTGTAGGAAATTTGGATTCAGTTCACAAAGTTCTGATGAAGAACAGTCGGTGAATTTGTGTGTGTGTGTGTGTGTGTGTATGTGTGTGCATACGTGTGTGCCTGTCCCCGTTTGTCCGTATATCTGTCTGTCTGTCTGTCTGTCTCTCTAAGTCTATCTCTTTCCCTCCCCTCCTCTCTCTGTCTCTCTCTTTATCCCCCTCTCTGACTTTCTGTCTGTCTCTCTTTCTCCCTCTCTCTGTCTGTGTCCCCGTGTCTCTTTCTCCCCCTCTCTTTCTCTCTTCTCCCCCTCCTCTCTCTCTCCCTCTCAGAGCGAACCACGAGCACCCATGTTTTGTTGCATGGGTATAAAACAAACTGCAGCAAGGATCAGCTGTTCACACGAGCTCGTCATTTCAAACTTCTACCGCCACGTCATCACCTAAATTGTAACTTTGGCCACTCGTGCAGCAATGAAAACGGGTCTACAGGAAACCTATCGCGGGATTCGAACCGAAGGACAGACGTGTAGTCTGTGTCATAGTGCTCTACCGCCCAGCTATGTTGCCACAACTAATGGCATTTCTTTGCGCCATTTAAGAACGGAGAGCTCTTTCCTCTGTATTCAGGGGGAGTCACTGGAAATCGAATTGTGTCCCCTGAACTGGATGGGTATTCAGTGTTGCCAAATTTGGCCGCTCGGGGAGGAGAGCAGACGATCGTCTAATTGCAGAAACAGACACTTGAAATTCAGAGCTAAGGCAGAAAAAGAAAGCAGAAAAAAAGTCTGGTGTTTGGCAGGAAGTGTTTTGACCAGACTGGGCAAGGAGATGGGACGACCAGCGCGGGTCTATAAACAACTTGTTTGGTTTTGACAAAGTGATCACTTTTACAGTAGGTACTCTCTCTCTGCGTGCTGGAGACCTGCATTAGTCATTTTGTTCTGGGGTGGGGGGAGGGGGTGAGGGCAAAGATGAGATTGATCTGAGTACCCGGGGTCACAGGGGTGGGTGGGGATAAGCGGTAGAGGCGGATGGGTCGGGAGGGAGTGAGGAAAGAAAAAAACAACAACAGAGGCTGTTGGGCTGGACAAATTTTGTACTTTTTTCGTTCTTTCTTTGTGTTGACATTTTGGTGTTGAGAAACTGAGACAGAAAAAGGCTGTGCTATTTAGGCATATTGACTGAGACAAACTCGGGGAAACGCTGTACAGTTTGTATAAATCTCTGAGAAATCCAAAGGAGGGAAATTATTTGGGATATTGAATATTGTCTGGAGTAGCCACGGGGAATATTGGTGAGTGCCAACAGCTGCAGCAGTCTCACAGCCACCGCCAATGCTGTCAAACATGGAGAAAAACCCAAGGAAAATTAAAAGAAAATTGGTCATGAAGTTCAGGACTTTTTGTTTCCAGGTACATTTAATATCCTTTGGATTTGTAGTTTACTGTCCTTCTGTCCTTCTGTCCTTCTAGCCTGTCATTCTGCTGTGTTATGTCTGTCGCCTTTCTTCCTCTGAGCACGGCCTGGCCATTGTCCTGCCGACGTGCTGTCTGCGAACTCTGACCCAGGCTGCGGTATCCTATTAAGCTTGATATAATTATATGCTTTGTTGTTTAATAATGTGGCGGAACATGGGATAGTGGTGAACTGGAATGAGAGGGAGAATAAAAAACAAAAAGAACATCAACAACAGCAGCGTCGACGATAGCTGCACCAGCAACAGTAGCGATAATGGGAAACAGCACCAAAAAAAAAATAAAAATAAAATTACAACACAAAAACATCAAGAACTGCGACAGTATTCACAACAGCAACAGCGACATGTCCCCATTGTCGTTTGTGCCGACATGTACACATCAGTCAAAAGTGCCATTAATAATTGATATCATTTCCGCTTTGTCTGTCGAATGTTGACATATGAAAAGAGCGTGATTATTGTAGGAAAAGAGTCGTGTCTGTGTACACGGGCTTCAGAATTCTCCATGCAAGTCTGAACGGACACCTGACCTTTCTTGTCAGTATCTCTGACAGTCAGTCAGCACTGATAGTGATAGTGATCTTTCGTGATCGATTGGAGCCTCAGAGATTTCCAGTGCAACGGGGTTTGCAGGCTTCGTTGGCAAATGATTCCTCCTACAGATTTCATAGTACAACGACTGCAGCTTGATAGAACTCAATCTTGGGACGCAGAGTAAACAGCCACGAAATAAAAAAACAAAAAAAACAAGCCCTGCTGAAATTCACAATTGATTTGTGATAAAATTCACTTCAACATTTAAACATCATCCCGGTCTGTTAGGGTAACATTGACTGAAATTCGCATACATTAATTAGACTACCAGTAAACTTGACTCGAAATTAATGTCCGAGCTTATAGCAGTCATTGATAAAGAAACCTTTGCGAGCTACTGAAAATGAACCTGCAGACTGTGAGTGCTAAATGCAATGTGTCCACGGGTGAGCGAGAAATATCCCCCCACCCCTTCCCACCCCACCACCTTTTTTTTGTAATAAAAAAAAATGAATGAAATAAACCAGTGTAAAAGCTCCTAACGAGCGATTTTTTTCGCTTCATTGACCGCATCGTTTTCCTGTATCCGGATTGGGCATAGTTGGCTCAGATCATAATCACCTACATTGTTCTTTCAGATTCGGTTCATTAAATCCAGTATCGGAGTTGCCACATCGGAGTTGCCACATGGGATAATCGTCATTTCTAAACTGAGTTTCTGCAGAAGGTCCGTGCATATAATGAGCAGCACAATAATTGTTCAGGAATATCTGATGCTATCGATCTCTGAGCTGTGCGAAAATAGCTTTCTCAGCTGTAAATGCAGGCCAGAAATACATTTAATAGCCCAGGAAGATCAATCATTTGCGACGTCATGCATATTATCTTTTTTTTGATTTTGATGTTGTTTTGATGAAAGACAAAACTTCAGCCGGTCATTTATATATTATAACAACAACAATAACAATAACAACAACAACAACAACAATAACAACAACAATAACAACAACAATAACAATAGCAATAACAACAACAATAACAATAACAACAATAACAACAACAACAATAACAACAACAATAACAACAACAACAACAATAACAACAACAACAACAATAACAACAACAATAACAACAACAACAACAATAACAATAACAACAACAACAATAACAACAACAATAACAACAACAATAACAACAATAACAACAACAACAGCAATAACAACAACAACAACAATAACAATAACAACAACAACAAAAACAATAACAACAACAATAACAACAACAATAACAACAACAATAACAACAACAACAACAACAATAACAACAACAATAACAACAACAACAATAACAACAACAATAACAACAACAATAACAACAACAACAACAACAATAACAACAACAATAACAACAATAACAACAACAACAACAACAACAATAACAACAACAATAACAATCACAGAAATTAAAAAAAAAAAAAAAAAAGAAAGAAAAGGCTTAGATCTGCCATTTTCTGTGAAGTGATGGATATTGAGCGGGGACAAACTTTCTGTCTGTCTGTCTTTCTTTCTTTCTTTCGTAAGTTTTTCAAGTTTCCTTTAAAAGCTGACGAAAGTCCTAGGAAGTGAAAGCTTGTTTGACATTTTATTTCATTTGCTTTTAAATTTTGAAAATAGTTATTTTTTTCTTTTTGTAAATTTATCATTATCATGTTTTCCAGCGGCGGTTTTGAAATATACATTAAATTGGCACATTTGAGCTTCATCTTTCATGTTAGTTTACAGAAAAACTCACCGCGACACATTTGAAGCGAAACGAAATGAAAGTGGCCGTGAGTGATGACTAGAACCGGAGATCTAAAACAATCTTCTTGTCAGCCTCAACATGAAAACACGCTGAAACTGGTCATAAGTGATTTCAAGAGGAGAGATCCAAACATGCATGCGATGGCAGGCCGTAAGAGCCTGTGTTACAAATGTCTAGGAGATGTAAGTATATCACACGTGCAAAACCTTCGTCTACCAAACCCGAGGGAACTTGTCTTCCCCCCCTCCCCCCCGCCGGTGCTGTAGTTGGTTTACAGGTTGAGTTCGTTCGGGCGCCTTTAATCGCTGGTTTCAGCGACCAGTGTGCCAAAGCTGTCAGAGAAAGAGCCAGTTAATCTCCACATTTTGCACCAGCCCAGCACTGCCCAAAGTCAAGCCTGCACTTGCCACTTGCTGAGGTCTTGCACTCGTGTTCATGTTTCCATTGACTCCCCTTGCAGTGTGCGCATGTCCAGCATGTATGGGCATCTACATGTACTTTCATTGGCCTAGATTTAAAGACCTGCCAGGTGACTGCAACGCAACAAAGTGGCATGTGTGCGGCTAGCCTTAGAGTTTGGCGTGTTGATGAGAAAAGTTAATCTGGCTATTGTCATAAAAGAAAAATTAAAAATACACGGTGGATGCAGAAGAAGAAGAGCAGACACAACATCCAAAACCACAACAACTACAACAACTACCCAATGTCCACTGTTATGAAAGCGTAATGGCGCAAATCTTTTCAATTGTGAAGACATTGGAGTCTCTCTGTAAACATTACACACTTTAGAACTCTTTGAATGGTTTGTAGGAAAACAGAACCTAAACTGTTTACATTTCACAGAACAAGCACACATTCAAATAATGCTGTTGGACACCAATGTCAGACAGAATGAACCTGTTTCCAATTCAAATTGTTTGTCCATTAATGTAACAACATGTTTATTTACCGTCTTCACAGATAGTTGGGCAGTGGTAGAGGGGTGGGGCGGCTTTAAATAGGCGCAGGGGGGAGGAGGGAAGAAAGCAGCTTGTTTCAGACTGGACCACACAAAGAACGTTTGTCTTCTTGAACATTAAACAATACACGAGTTAAATCCTGAATGGCTCTATGCAACACTGCAGTGGTATTGAAATGGAATTTTATTGTATTTGCCCACCTCAGGGTTTGAATAACGAAAAGACGCAACTTTAAACAACAGAAAAGCAGCTTATTTAATCTCATTTGTTTGTGAACGTAAAATGCCAGCTCTGTAGGCCGAAGACAAACGTCTTATTCAGAGCATGCGGCAATCTTTTGAAAACACAATCAGATTATGGCCCGCAGCTGTAATTTAAATTTCCATTTTATTTGTATTGAACCCAAGTCACCCGAATTCGAGTTCTGAATTCTTTGATTGCGTCTGCGACATTTTGGGCAATTTTTTTTTTGGCCGGCTCAGACTTTGAGAAATTATTTAGTTCTCAGTCCAAACTGCCAGCGCTGTCAGCGAGTGATCAATACTCCACTAGTTACTGACATCAGTTTCTGCCATACTGTTGTTGTAGTTGGGCAAAATCATGTCTGAGACAGTCCAAATCTATTTGTTCATGTCAAACTCAGCAGATCCTCTTCGATACAAGATTCGTTGCTTTACACGGAACCTGCTCAAAACGACATCTCAGTTCGGAGATGGAAAATGTCCTTAATGTACATTAAGGCCTCAAAGTGACACTCGTGGACATTCATTCTATTTTACTCTTTCTTTCCTCCTTCCTTCCTTCTTTACTTACTGCCCGCCTTCCTTCCTTTTCTTCTTTCTTTCCTTCTCTTTTGTTTCCTCTTTTTTTTTTTTCGTTAATATACTAGTAGAGAACACTCGGCCTCATGGGCCAAGGACACACCCTTAATCTCTTCGTCTTATTTGGATCGGTTGTTTTCTCTCCCCCCCCCCCTTTCCCCTTTTCTCTGCGCCTTCCCTCCATCTAATTACATGTTATTTTCAAGCTGGACCTGTATCAAACTTAAATCTCCCAGCGAGGCACATGGACAGCCCCCTCAAAAATGACCATTGTATTTTACCGTCCTGGCAACTGTTTTAAAATACGAGAAAACTTCATTGAACACAACAGTTGTATGTAAATACTATTGGATTAGATTAGTTGACAGCACAAAAATTAATCTAATAAATAATTTTTCAAACTGATATTCAGGGTGCAGAACTGAGCTTTAAAAATGGTCAATTTCCTCCACAATTAAATACCCCTGCCGCCATTTTTGGTTTGTTTCTCTAATGAGAAAGTACGCTTGGACTTTTAAATGCTTCCTGTTCTATTTTTATCTTTTTTAAAATTGATTATGTGTTTTTTTTCTTTTTGAAGACACAAAAGCGAGGACCAGGTTAGTAGACACGTGCCAGTGGTAGACAAATAACTGAAAATAGAATGTATTGCAATGTGGAAGTAATGAAATCTACTCGTGTAGTCTTGGCGAAGACCCTTTGGGGTGTCAGATATAGGACAGACGTCACTGAAACATGTCCATGATTGGCTGTGACAAGGCAACAGGATACCACAAGGACAGGCCTGGATAGTGCCACTCAGTCATTCCATCATTGCTAGCCAATCTCCTTAGCTCTCGAGAGATCGCCCATTGGAAATCGGAAACAATTCATCGATTGCCTTTTGAGACTAGAGAACTTGCTGATTCCATTGACATTTTCAACAGTATATTACAACTTCCTTGTTTTTGGCAGACTTTCTTCAAGCCAAAAGAGGACCAGAACCATCACACTGTAATTTGTATGTCATTTCTGTGAATCAAACTAATTATCTGCACCTCCACCTTCTCCTTCTCTCTCTCTCTCTCTCTCTCTCTCTCTCACTCTCTCACTCTCCCCCCTCTCTCTCTGTCTCACTCTCTCTCACTCTCTCTCTCTCTCTCTCAATCTATACCTTCCCCCTCTCTTTCCTTCCCGTCTCTCTTTCCTACCCCCCCCTCCCCTTCCCCTCCCCTCCTTCCATGTCTCCCTCCCTCCCTCTCTGTGATTTTTTTGTTTTCGTACTTTTGCAAGGCCAACGTATTTTGGGCATAATAATATGGTTCGAATACAGTGGGGCCGTTACTGTTTGACAGCTGCGGGCTCATCTACATGGCATTGGAAGGAACGTCGTGTCTGGACCAAGTGTCCGCAGGGCTGCGCAGTGTGGGACTCAGTGGCTCCAGGTTACAGAGATAATTTGACAATGTGATCAGGTACAGATCGGAGATCTGGCGGTTGCGCAATTTCTCCCAGTCCCAAGTTCTGGTCAGCGATACTGGTCACACTGATGTGTTGGGGTTTTTTTTTTTTCCCCTTGTTACAGCGTGGGTGGATGGAAGGGGAAAGGAGATTTGGAAGGGGGGGGGGGGCTGGCTGCCTGGACACACTGGGGGTTAATTCTGACATCCGTCACGTTTTCTTCTTTCTCCTCCTTCCTTTCTTCTTCCGTCTTCTGGTTCCTTGGCATGGACTTTCTTTCTTTCTTTCTCTTCATCGCTTTGGTTGTCCGGTTCTCATTTTCGGATTTGAAGAGCTTGGTAAACTGAGGCCATGTTTCATTAGCGTTATTATGCATATTTTTTAAAGGGGGGTGGGGGTGGGTGGGTGATTTGAATAATTGGAAAGAGGAAAGGGGAAGGATTTCCTATGTAGAAGGAGTTATGGAAATATTTCGGAGAGGAAGAGAGATGGACAGGCCATGGGAATGCGTAATGAAATAGAACGAAAAAAAACAACAACAAAAGCTGTGAAATTGATGTGACGTGCATGATGATGAGAAATTAAAAAAAAGACCAGGTGGTTTTGGTAGGGGGGGGGGGGGAGGGAATGTCTGTACAGAAATTAATGAGGATATTGAAACAGAGAACAGTAGTGATGATGTATAATACTTGGAAGGTTAAGTGCTAGTGTCACTAGTCTAATAGTGCATTGTAATGAAAATGGTACTTATAGTGATGTTATCATGAGAAATGATCATATTATAAAGGATGTAAGGTAAGGCCTCCAATGAAAGGCTTTTTAACGCTAAGTCTGAATCTACGAAACATCGTATTACGCACAGAAAGACCTAATTAAAGGTGTACGTGGACATTTTTTGAAAGGCCTTTATAATCTGCTTCCATTGATTCTGAGCCACAACTGAGTTGAACAGAAGAAAGTGTTCCCACAGTTTTGGGCTGAAAAAAAAAGAAAAAAAGACGCATTCTCTTCGAGTAGAATCAATGAATATTGCAGGAAATTTGGTTATTGGTGATCGAAATACAACATTAGCAATCACAATTGTGTATTTCCCGAGACAGCGGCCAACTAGTGACAATACTGACAGTGATGAGGATACGGTCGGACGCTGTGCAACATTGATGGAAACAGTTCATCCGCATCACAAGTTGAACGTTTGGCGTTTATGGTCTATTGACAGGTGTTTTTGTGTCTTTGGAGTCTGACGATTTTGGGCACACAATATTCTGGTTGTCAATTCTCAGTATGTGGGTATTGCCAACTTGGGGGTGGCAGCGGCGTCGCGTTAATTCCAAAGTTCAGTTTTTTTGTTTTGTTTTGTCATTAATTTCCATCTCTGTACTGAGAAGGACGATGATAACTTGGCGATGACCAAGATAATACCATAGTGAAAACCTCCTATGACGCAAGGAGGAAGGAGCCGTGAATGATGTGGCCGGACGGACGGCTAATCACACAGTATACAACTAATAACACAGATAACATGGTAAATCCACTACCGGTCTCGTCTCCCTCCAAATTCTCCCGGTCTTAGAGCCAAATCCGTTTCCGGCATTTCTTGGCCAATTGTTCAAAGTGACTTGGCTCAGTGTCTGCAATGATCAAGGGCCGGCCGGTTCTTCTCTCCTGATTGCTGTTACTTCTGGAGGTTCTAAAGGAAACAAAAATAATAGAATTTCTGATGGAAAAAGTGCCAAGCAGGGTGGTGGAGTAGGGGGATAGGGGATAGGCGATTATTTTCGTGTCTTTTTCCTGGATTTCCTCTCCCCACCCGCACCCGCTCCTACTCCGACGGTTGAGACAAGGAGAGCAGAGCGAGGGGCTGTTTTCAGACCCCAGTGCTCAAGTGATATAAACAAACTACGTCACTTCCGGCGCACAGCCATTGGTTAATGGTGGTTCCCTTGTCTTTGTGTTTTTCCTGGCACTCATTGCATTTGTTTTCATCAGTTGTCTCTCTAGTTGGTCTTTTCTTTCTTTCTTTCGTTCCTTCTTCTACCTGTTTCATGTTGTAGTATTCATGAGTTTCAGAATTGCTCGTCCAAGTGTACCCCATAGCGAAATACTGCAAACGTTTTACAAAAAGAAAGTTATACGGATATTTCTATTACTTCTACTGTTGTTATTATTTCTTTCTAACCCAGGATTTGGCAGAATACATCTTTTTTTCCCCTGCCATTTCGTCACTGACTATTTGGGACATTTGACTGTCCACGGCAAAAGCTCCACGATTTGTCAGTGTGTCATGCTACGGAACGGAAGCGGGAAATGGCTAGTTTTTCTCCTCTCCTTCCCCATTTGGGGGTGGGGGGGGGGGTTCTTTCTCTCGTCTTTCCGTGACCGTCCAGTCTTTGCCAGCCATTTGGTCAAACCCCACCCCTCCCCCGCTCCATACTTACACTTTTTCATTCACCCCTGACCCTTTGCCCACGTCATCTCCAGATAATTATGGTCCTTAACTCTGCTTCTCTCCCCCGCCAACTTCCGACTTCCTATCGATTCTCTACCATTTTGAATCCAAATCCACTGGCAAATCTTTCTATTTTCGGTATGGATTTCCTCAGATTGGAACTTCTTTCTTTTGTTATCTGGACTATTATGAAATGAAAAAGCGGCTCTGATATTTCAGTAACGATTTTTTTTTTTAATCGCCCGCACATTTCTCGTTTCAAGCTATTGATTTTTTTTTTTTATAATGCTTTGAAAGAAATGAACAAGAGGATTAAGCACAAGGCATGCTTGAATGCTAACCATATTCTAATGTACAGACAGAATTCTAAAACCGTGTTTGCCATTTCGCTCACGGACCTGTCTATCTGTCTACCTACCTACCTCTCTACCTACATAACTACCAACCAACCTTGGGGACAAGGTGGTCTAGAGGCAAGGTGCTCGCCTCTCATGCCAAGGGTCCCGGGTTCTAAACCCGGGCAGTGCAGGCATGTTGGAAATTGGATTTTTCTCATATTTTCAAGTCCCTGGTCCTATTGGGGGGTAGGATCGAGTACCTAGTCTTCTCGGATAAGGACGAAAAACTTCGGAGGGCCCGTGTGCACGTTGCGCACGTTAAAGATACCTTGGCAGTTGGAAATCGTAAAGAGCAGGCCGAAAGGCCGCTGCCCGGGCAAAATTGAAATTGAAATTAATAGATTAAAAAATTTATCCATATCATCCCCCCTCCCCCACCAGCAACAACAAAAATTTATTATTATTCATTATTAAAATATAATTATATTGTTATTAATAAATTTTCAAATATTATTTGAGTTGTGAGTTGTGAACTGATGTGAGTTGTGAACTGCTGTGAGTTGTGAACTGTTGTGAGTTGTGATCTGCGCCTAACAGGCTTCGTTACAATTTGCTCCGAGATAGAGAGAGAGAGTGAGTGAGACAGGGAGAGAGAAAGAAGCAGTGCAGTGTGTTTAGCGCCTCGCAGGCAGCTCCATTCTGCTCTGTGGTTGACATGAGATTGTGTGCATATTATGTACAATTAGAATGTGGGAGTGAATGCGTTTGTAAAGTAGTAAATAAGTTCTGTAAAGCGCTTAGAGCCTGTGGAACAGGGTTAAGCGCTATATAAATGCCATTTATTATTATTATTATTATTACCCCTCCCCCCCCCTCCTTACCTATCTACCTGTCTCTCTTTCTGTCTGTCTGTCAGCATTTTAAAGTGCACTCACCTGCTCATCTGTAATATAATCTTATCCATCTGTAAATTAATTATTGAAGGAAAAAAAAAAAAGACTAAACTATGATTATTGATTAGTGCTGGACAGAACGCCTGCATGGGTAGATCTTTGCTTGGGTGTCTCATGCACGTCACAGAAATGTAACTAACTACCTTTCTTCCCCCTTTCCCCTCTCTATCCTAATTTCTCCCCTTTCTGCTGTCTCTCCTTGATCCACCCTCCCCACTTTTCCCCCGCACAGAGCTGTGCTTGCGACATGCAGGGTTGATCAGAGATAATTTGGAAATATCTGATGTTGGAATTGTGTGGCAAGATCTGACAGCTAATAGACCTTGATGATTACATTTTTATCAGAAAATCCTCCCGAGCCGAGAATAGAGAAATGTTTGTGTGCGTCTGTGTGTGTCTACATATGTGTTCGTCACAGAGTCAGTTTCTGATGTCGGGTTTGACCTGGTTAGAGCTGCTGGTCAGTGGTATGTGAAGGGTACACAGTTAAAAAGAAACCCATGTGCGGAGGATAGGGAATATGCGTGAACGTATCTCTCTTGTGTGTGTGTGTGTGTGTAGGTGAGTGTATGTGTTTTTGGTAGTGGTTTTTATTAAGGAAGTGTATATCCGTACAACATGTTGTATGGATATGGACACGAAATATCTGCACAACATGTTTACCAAAAAGCGCGACTGGTGAAGGTTTGCTGAAACAAAACTTGGTATGGTGTTCACGAATTTAAAGTGACAACACATGGAATAGTCAGATGGACCTGGGGCCGTGAGGGTCTAGTCAGTTTGTATCAATGGGCGGTAGTCAGATTGACTAATCAGGCGAAAAAGGGTTGGGGTAGCCATTGGTGATCGACGTACACTCAAGTATATTATTAGCGCAGATCACACAATCTCCGAGCAGAAGTCGGATTGTTTTGCTACTAAGCCGATTCATATTTTTAAAACTATGCAAATTAACAAGGTCAGTAATATAGTATTCCGGTGTGTGTTCTACGTCACCGAACTGTGTGCGTTGTACAGATATGCACTGTCCATTATGCGCTTCCTTTTAGTAATGTTGGTGTAGAAGATGCTTGGGAAAATAGAGGAAGATGGGATGTTGATGATGAGCAGTGATATGGGAGATATATCTATATAGACGGACAGACAGATAGATAGATATAGACAGACAGATAAATAGATAGATATGGACAGACAGACAGACAGACAGACAGATAGATAGATAGATAGATAGATAGATAGATAGATAGATAGATGGATAGATAGATAGATAGATAGATAGATAGATAGATAGATAGATAGATAGATAGATAGATAGATAGATAGATAGATAGATAGATAGATAGATAGATAGACAGATAGATAAATAGATGGCGAGAGAGAGATTGCGCAATAGATGTAGTAAGATTTGAGGTAGAGACAGAGAGAAGAAAGAGATGGCTAAAGTGACGAAGGGATAGATAGATGGGTGTGTTGGAAAGGGAAAGATAGGGATGAAACGAATACGTCGCTGTGATCTGTGAGATTGTGTGGGGAGAGACGGGGAAGGCGGGAGGGGGGGGGGGAGTGAAAGAAAGAGGAAGATTAAACTCACACACAAAGAGGAAGATTAAACTCACATATAAAGAGGAAGATTAAACTCACACACAAAGAGGAAGATTAAACTCACATATAAAGAGGAAGATTAAACTCACATATAAAGAGGAAGATTAAACTCACATATAAAGAGGAAGATTAAACTCACATATAAAGAGGAAGATTAAACTCACATATAAAGAGGAAGATTAAACTCACATATAAAGAGGAAGATTAAACTCACACATAAAGAGGAAGATTAAACTCACACATAAAGAGGAAGATTAAACTCACATATAAAGAGGAATATTAAACTCACATATAAAGAGGAAGATTAAACTCACATATAAAGAGGAAGATTAAACTCACATATAAAGAGGAAGATTAAACTCACATTGAAAGAGGAAGATTAAACTCACACTGAAAGAGGAAGATTCAGGTTAATGCCGTGGATGGAAAACAGGTGGGGGTGGCGGGGCAGAAAAAGAGTTAATCTCCCCCCCCCCCCCCTATAAAGAAGGACAGATGGATAAACAAAGTGAGATTTAAACACATGGATGGAGAGAGAGAGAGATGGAAGAGTAGGAGGGCAGAAATACAAGTGAGAGGCAGCGCTAAACACGCTATACAGTGATCTCCACACATTTTGTCCTGCCATAAATCCATCCTCCGTGTGCTGTCAGCCAACAGTGAGGCCACTCATCATTGTGAGGTTTGGGTCGGAGAGAACAACTTTGGGGACTGGACAATATGGTGATGTTTGAACCCACAGGAGACTCCGTCTTTCCCTCTTTCCCTCCCCCACCCCCCCGGCCTTCCATGTTTGTTTGCTTGTTTGTTTTACATATGTTTAAGATAAGGTTATTCTGCAAGGCAAAGTCCTGGTAATAGTAATGTTTATCGTGGGACAGGGCTTGAAAATTGTTGGTCAGATATTAATGGGACTGGATCATTTCATGCGTATCTCATGTCATTTGGTAAACAAAAGTTTCTTTTGTCTAGGTTTTGCTTTTACCAGATGCTTTTAAAAAAAAAAAAAATGCATTTGTTAGGAATAATAGATAGATGCAGATGTAGTAATTAAAATTTTATTATGGCTGGTCAGAGAGTTCCGTGCCATGAAATATGGAACAACTTTGATCTCATTTCCCGGCAATTTAGATGTAATCCTCCAGGTCCCGCCCTCATTTCTGCTGGTGGGGAAAATGTCTGATTTTGTGAGGATTTGTTGTCAGAGGCATAATTAACGGGGTTTTCATGATCACCTGCTTGGTTTAGTTGTATATTGAGGAAATTACCAAAAATAACTTTTCTCGCCTAACTTGTTGTGGGAACTGCTGCGGAGTGATACATTTCTGTGTATCACTGGTGATACATGGGGTCTACAGGGTTAAATTCCATGATATCAACAGCAAGAACAATCCTTTAACCTTAATACTCTCACAGCACAATTCCACTAGCAGCTTGGCTCGTCCATGACTGTCAAAGCCAATTTAACCAGCTTTCAGAAATGTATACTTTCGTCGTGGTTTCTAAGCGAAAAACAGCATCAAATACTGTATAACTTGTAAAGATTGAAGACATGCAGTTCGAAGAGTCATGGCGGAACACAGTAACTCCCTCGAGACTGATAGAAACACACAAGAAAAGGAGTAGGAAGTGGATCCTTACATAATTTTGCAATCATCATGAGCCATGGACTCAGAACTGATATGATATGATGTGATATAGCTGTTTGAACCGTAAATTTGAACATCAGTCTCAGATCCCGAGTGGTGCATTAAGATCAAGCTCGGTATCTAAATTGAATTTGCTTTCATAACTTGCCCTATAGCAAAAGCTATTTTTACCTACAGACTACAGTTATCACGTTAAAATGTGATATTTTATCATATCCTGAAAGGTTTTGATATCTGAAACTTGCCAGTCTGACCTTTGTGCAGTGCCACAAATAGAGAAATATCAGTGGTCACTGATGGCACAAAAAGCTATCAACGTCGGAGGAATATTTGTTTATTTATTTATGTATTTATTTGTGTGTGTGTGCGTGTGTGTGTATGTGTGGAATCAGAGTCTGACGTTATTCCAGATCCTATGTAAACTGTCTGACTATAGAGCCAGTGGACAAAAGTTGTGTACAAACTGCCTCGTCCTAGTTGGTTCTTTTTGTCACCATGTCAGTTTTTTCCCATCTTCCTGCTGTCACATGGATTATCCTAGACTTGTGTGGTTTGTGTTCAGGGCACGAATCCATACATGTGTAAATATAATGATGTGGTGTTTGTACTTCCCTCTCGTCGCCCGGTATAAATTCGAATGTTTACATAAAACCCGGAAATATGTACGACCAGGAAACTGTCATCGAATGCCGCTCCTACTGGGAACTTTGGCCTGCAAAAAATGGATGGATAATTTGATGGATGGATGGGTGGACGTTTCGGTGGATGGGTGGATGGACTGGCGGACGAATTGATGGATGGACGGACGGGCGGACAAAAAGGTGAATGGACAGATGAATGGATGGACGAGTTGGAGGCTGGATGTTGTAATAACTGGAAGAAATCAGTTTCTAAAGACATGGAAGTTAGATCGGATTTCTGACACCTCTTCTGCGTGTCGGATCAAAGGTCCAGTGCTTAGACATTTTGAAACCGGATAATTATGAGAAATCTTAGCTTCAAATCCCTCTCGGCCGTGGTATACAGTAACTAAAATTTCATTTTTTGTGTAAATGACCTACGAGGCTGTGGTCTGACGAAGATCCAAACCTTGTATTTGATCTTGCCTCGTCATACTGAAAATGACATAAAACTTTAAGGAAGAAGAATAAAAACGAAGTGAAAATATAGATTAAGTCATGGCACTTGTGAGATATGGACTGGCTCTTGTCGAGTATACACCGCCATTCGATCATTGGTAACTATGGAATGATTTCATTCCCCGGCATACAGGAATGGTTTCTTGACGCATTTGACCAAAGATTAAGTGACGGTAAAGAAAACACATGCACACATAGAGAGCTCCATCGCGAGAGATGTAATGCCAATGGTTTATAGCCTGCCTGGCATGTGAGGAAACTGCGGCCATTTAGTAGTGTTCCCCTTATTACTTTGGTCGGAGAGGAAAACCAAGTGACGCTTTGCGGTCACTTTGCGGTCCAGCGCAAATGTTCGGAATGCGGACCGTATCGTGGTAGTTTTAGTATTATTTCATGACTGCGCCAGGTCCGTATCCCGGAGGTTAAGCTGGCCTGCAATCCTGGAGATAACGCTTCAAGAATGCTAACGATCGCACGCCTCTTTTACATGCGCACGGCGGATGTCATTGTAAGGAGGCGCCAGGTCCGCATGCCATTATCACCGGTGAAATGACTTATGAAAAACTCGCGTCGCCTCTATAGCGGTGAGGCGCGGAGCGGAACGGATCCTGTGGACAAGTATACAGAGGCAAAGAGTATTTTTCTTTTTAATACGCCATTTTCCCGTAAAAACAGCGGACCGGAGCGGAGCGGATGCTGTGGACAAGTATACAGAGACAAAGAGTGTTTTTCTTCTTAATACACCATTTTGCCGTAAAAAACAGCGGAGCGGATGCTGTGGACACGACCACTTATGTGGGCAAAATGTGAGCAGCGAAATGAAACTCGCATCAAGTGCAACCAGTGTGCAATGTGTTTAGTCAACTCGACGCCGGAAGAAAAAACTTTTGACTTTTGCCAAACAAAAATGTTGGCCGATGCATCCAGTCGTGGCCACGTCACAGGGCACTGGTCGTAAACTGTGTAGATTTGCGAGAAAAAGAGCGGCAGAGTGATAGAAAGATAAACCGCAATTACACTGGCCGGGGAATCGTCCCACACAGTCGATGGATGCGGCAAACAGCGTTCAGACTTTACTCAGCGGTCGTGCTATCGCGGTCATTAGCGACAGACAGCCAGCTCTAATGGAGTCTTAATTTAGAGGGAATTTATTAAAACATTTCTAATGAACTGTGGACACTATTGGCGACTCCCACGCTCATTCTCACGGGGAAAGCTCGAGTATTTTGAGCCCGTGATGACGAAAGAAGGAATGAATGAAATGATGGCTATGGGAACTGGTCACTTGTTCTGGCAGTAGATAGAAAGGGAAACATAATAGGATATTTAATCAGCCAATCGCCAGTGCTTTTGTAATGATGTTAACCAAGGGCCTGTGACGCATTGAGGGATTTGTTTGTGAATGTGTGGGTGGGATCACGTTAGCGGTCATTTGGCTGAAGGGAGGTGGAATTGGAGTTGAGTGGTAGATTTTGGGTGGGCGGAGGAAAGAATTGATGGACAGAGGGTCATGAGGGTGGATGGATGGATGGATGGATGGATGGGTGGATGGATGGATGGATGGATGGATGGATGGATAGATGGATGGATGGATGGGTGGATGGATGGATGGATGGATGGGTGGATAGATGGATGGATGGGTGGATGGATGGATGGATGGGTGGATAGATGGATGGATGGGTGGATAGATGGATGGATGGGTGGATGGATGGATGGATGGGTGGATGGATGGATGGATGGGTGGATGGATGGATGGATGGGTGGGTGGATGGATGGATGGATGGGTGGATAGATGGATGGATGGGTGGATAGATGGATGGATGGATGGATGGATGGGTGGATGGATGGGTGGATGGATGGATGGATGGATGGATGGATGGGTGGATGGATGGATGGATGGATGGATGGATGGATGGATGGATGGATGGGTGGATGGATGGATGGATGGATGGATGGGTGGATGGATGGATGGATTGGCTGATGGAAAATGTCAATTAATGAACGAAAGGGTGACTGAAAGAGGTAGGCCGTGGGTCCAAAATCCTAGCTAGTCTCTAAAGTAAAGTTGGTTACGCACCCCCTAGGGAAAATCTAGCTATGGTTTTAATATGTTCCCAGTAACCATCTTTGACTAAAAATCAAATGTTGTCATCCGTAACTGTGCACATTAATAACTTATTCTTAAAAAATAACAAATGTTTATTGCTTTGTAACATCTGTATTTTAGCATTTTTGTTTTGTTTTACATAATTATATATTTCACAAAATCTCCACCTTTGAACGCAAAACTGGCAAAAGGCTTTTTTATTAGACCACCTATACTAACCCAATTTTACATGTTCATTTCAAATACGACGGAGGGTGCACGGAAGTTTTTATTATTTTGATTAGTTTGGTTCATGAATTTATAGAAAATGCATTGTTTCATCGTGCTGCCATTTTCATCCTCCATCTTGCCTCCATTCTGTTATAGTATCGTGCAGGTCATAAAAAGTAACCATATCAAGCTTGCTGCGCAGTGTCCTGGCGCGCATGAGTTCTAGATCTAGATCATGCTTCTTAATGAAAACCCTTGCTAATGAACCTTCTGTAGTGTCTAAAGATGACCACAAACCTAATGATTCTCGAAATTTCATCCAACTTTTCGAAGAAAACTGAATTATATTGTTATTTACATCTTTCTTAGTGTGCATACAGCATTCCATCATGGAGGCAGCCATTTTGGATTTCGCGGCGAAAGGCTCAATTCCATTGGTTGATTAGAATAGCATTGTTTAAATGGCAGACTCAATTCGCATCATTAATTATTATTTATTGGCACACTTTACATACAAATTGTACAAAAATGTGCAAGACTTGAAATGACAACATTGGTTTTTTTGTGAAGGGGAGATGCATAAGAGCTTGCATGCAAAAAATCAGCTTATCCCCTCAGGTGCGTAACGGAATGACAAGCTACAAGTTTGGTCCCACGGCCTAAGGGGAGGAGAATGGAGAATGGATGGGCACAATTTTGCATTTTTGAATGCAGGCAGTCGGAGGGGTGGACGAACAAAGACGTGATTGAGAGTAACTGTTTACTTGTCTGATATGATGAATCAAGTCAGTGATAGAGAGAAAGTAAGGAGAGATGGATGGAATCGACAGCACCACGGGTGGCTGCCCGTCAAAACAATCTTGGCCGGACACATCCAAACACTGGCCGGATTTTCGGTAGATTTTCTCTTCCCGTCTGTTTTCATCCTTTCTCTTCCTTCTCTCAAGTCTAGCCCCCCCCCCCCTTTCCTGCTTTATACTTGGCCACTTCATGCAGTTTCACTCGTGTACCTTCTGTGTTCTGTTTATAGTGCCCATCCCCCGCTCCGCCCTCGCACCCCCCCCACTCCAGTCTCACCTTCTGTTGAACTTGACAAGACAATGAATAACGCGTCTAAATAAACGAGTCTGAATGTTTTGGCGCGTGAGTAACTGAGTGAGCAATCACAATACTCAAGGGTTCTCAAAGTATCACTTCCGGCTCTTCAAAGGAACTCGACAAATTACTCTTGGTATCGTGTTTGTGAGCGGCCGAGACTACGGAAATGGAAACAGTTCAGCCCGGGTAAGATTGGCTGAAGGAAAACAATTGGGCTGGGCTACTTGCAACTTTTTCACAACTCCCCTCATGATCATGAACACGTGCGCTGCTGGTGACAACACGTTCAACTTGACTCGCGCGATTATTTTCACCCGCAAGTTAGACATGCGAGTGGCGACTAGTCTATCAATATCATATTTTGCGACGAACTAGGAACTATGGCAGTAGCGGCGAACAAGTGGCCAACCACCACCAGGGCTTCCTGCGTCAGCCCTACGTCATTTTCGTTGTAGACATACTCGGGCCATATGCAGGGCATGACATTGGCCGCTGAATCGTGTCACGCCGACCATGCCAAGAAATTTCTTCGTATTTGTTTCTTCATATGAAACAAAAACATCTTTCATCCACCAGCGTTTCAACGTGTCTATCTTTATCCGTGGCATTTGTTATTGCTCAGCATTATAGAACACAGTGATAAAAGCGTGTACTGGACTCGCCATGCACCACAAGATCTAGCTGGATATTTGCGATTCCAACGTGCACTTTTGACACTTCCGTGTGTTTTGTCCCAGGGTATTACACCCCCGCCCTGTCCCAGGGTATTACACACCCCGCCCTGTCCCAGGGTATTACACACACCGCCCTGTCCCAGGGTATTACACACCCCCGCCCTGTCCCAGGATATTACACCCCCGCCCTGTCCCAGGATATTACACACCCCCGCCCTGTCCCAGGGTATTACAAACCCCGCCCTGTCCCAGGGTATTACAGACCCCGCCCTGTCCCAGGGTATCACACACACACCGCCATGTCCCAGGGTATTACACACACCGCCCTGTCCCAGGGTATTACACACCCCGCCCTGTCCCAGGGTATTACACACCCCGCCCTGTCCCAGGGTATTACAGACCCCGCCCTGTCCCAGGGTATTACACCGCCCTGTCCCAGGGTATTACACACCCCGCCCTGTCCCAGGGTATTACACACCCCGCCCTGTCCCAGGATATTACACACCCCGCCATGTCCCAGGGTATTATACACAACGCCCTGTCCCAGGATATTACACACCCCACCATGTCCCAGGGTATTACACACACCGCCCTGTCCCAGGGTATTACACACACCGCCCTGTCCCAGGATATTACACACACCGCCATGTCCCAGGGTATTACACACCCTGCCATGTCCCAGGGTATTACACACCCCGCCCTGTCCCAGGATATTACACACACCGCCATGTCCCAGGGTATTACACACCCCGCCCTGTCCCAGGATATTACACACACCGCCATGTCCCAGGGTATTACACACCCCGCCCTGTCCCAGGGTATTACACACCCCGCCATGTCCCAGGGTATTACACACCCCGCCATGTCCCAGGGTATTACACACCCCGCCATGTCCCAGGGTATTACACACCGCCCTGTCCCAGGGTTTCACACCCCCGCCCTGTCCCAGGGTATTACACACACCGCCCTGTCCCAGAGTATTACACCCCCGCCCTGTCCAAGGGTATTACACACCCCGCCCTGTCCCAGGGTATTACACACCCCGCCCTGTCCCAGGGTATTACACAGCCCGCCCTGTCCTAGGATATTACACACACCGCCATGTCCTAGGATATTACCCACCCCGCCCTGTCCTAGGATTTTACACACCCCGCCCTGTCCTACGATATTACACACCCCGCCCTGTCCTAGGGTATTACACACCCCGCCCTGTCCTAGGGTATTACACACCCCGCCCTGTCCTAGGGTATTTCACACCCCGCCCTGTCCTAGAGTATTACACACCCCGCCCTGTCCTAGGGTATTACACACCCCGCCCTGTCCTAGGGTATTACACACCCCGCCCTGTCCTACGATATTACACACCCCGCCTGTCCCAGGGTATTACACACCCCGCCCTGTCCCAGGGTATTACACACCCCGCCCTGTCCCAGGGTATTACACACCCCGCCCTGTCCCAGGGTATTACACACCCCGCCCTGTCCCAGGGTATTACAGACCCCGCCCGGTCCCAGGGTATTATACACACCGCCATGTCCCAGGGTATTACACACCCCGCCCTGTCCCAGGGTATTACACACCCCGCCCTGTCCCAGGGTATTACACACCCCGCCCTGTCCCAGGATATTACATACACCGCCCTGTCCCAGGGTATTACACACACCGCCCTGTCCCAGGGTATTGCACACCCCCGCCCTGTCCCAGGGTATTACACACACCGCCCTGTCCCACCCAGGGTATTACACACCCCGCCCTGTCCCAGGGTATTACACACCCCGCCCTGTCCCAGGGTATTGCACACCCCCGCCCTGTCCCAGGGTATTACACACCCCGCCCTGTCCCAGGGTATTACACACCCCGCCCTGTCCTAGGGTATTACACACCCAGCCCTGTCCCAGTATATTACACACACCGCCATGTCCCAGGGTATTACACACATCGCCATGCCCCAGGGTATTACACACCGCCCTGCCCCAGGGTATTACGCCCCCACCCTGTCCCAGAGTATGAGGTCTCCACCGCTCCCTCGCGAGAACTCGCCCCTGGTCGAGGGAAACATTCTATTAAGTCAACTGACAGCCAGTATTATCACAGACTGCCCCACAGCACATATTTATTCTGGACTGTCCTGAATGGAATGCAAATCTCATTTTCGGCATGTCCGAGCGAGTGACGGGGTTACTCCTGGCGACAGAGAGATTCCAGAGCAACAATAATGGAGTGTCATTACCAGTAAATGGCTCAGAAGTCTTGTGATTCGGGGGGGACAAACTCTAGTATTATTGGTTGGCTCAGCATGTCAGAACTGGCGGTGTCCAGGGACAGTGGACACACAAGTCATTGACATGAGAGTGGACGGGGGAAGCTCGTACATTCGGGGGGGGGGGGGGGAAGTCACTTTGATAAACCATTGTGTAGTCCAATTCCCTAGCCCTCACCATTGTACACTTTATATCCAATATAAAACATCTGGAACTATGTCTACGCACACACACAGTTTTTTGTAATAATATATCGAAATCGTTTCATTCCGTTTAAACAAGGTGTGTGTAATATCACATTATACCACGTCGGAAATATGATATTGTGAAGGTGGCAAATGAGTTATGGTGCCGGCTACGCAGCCTGTGAAGCGCTAGGATGTGCAGCCTTTAGCAGATTGGCATAGCACATGGATTTTGGATCATTGGATTTTGAATTATTATTACATACACACGGACATCAGCGAGCACAAGAACGTCGACAACAACAACTGCAGCAACATCAAAGCTAAAGAACCGCCCCCCCCCCCCAAACAGCATCAACAACAACAACAAAAGGGTCGGGTACCTCGAAGATGGAACAAAATTCTGTGTGAAACTGTGGCCAGGGAAATGTTCTCAGCTCAATTTGAATCACATCGAGTTGACAGCGCCTGTCAGACACTCCGGAAAGGGTTTTAAAGTTTTCGTATCTTTGGCCTGTAGAAATATCAGTAGTGTTTGGCCTTTAGAAATATCAGTAGTGTTTGGCCTGTAGATGATGCAAATTTGTCGATTCCCCAGACCAAACAAGTACAAAAACAAGATGAATATCTAGCGGCTTTGATCACGTGATATCCCGATTTTGTACTATAAAATTTGAAGTCTATGTGAATTAACTTAATTGCTTTGCCATTTGTGTGTTTAATGGAACAACATCAGCGCTGACACCATCGAAAGTAAAAAAAAAAAGGTCATTTAAAAATAGGCTCAAAACAGAATTGTTTAGGACTGTTTTCATTGAAACTGAATGATGTCCCTTTTTGGTCTCAGAGGTTTGAGGATGAGAGTAGATCAAGTGTTTGTTAATGTGTGTGAGTGGGAGCATGATGAATTGATTTCATGTTAATCCTGTTTTTAATTTTAGTTCTGTGTCCTAGAGCACAGCATTTTTTATTTTATTTGAGTGCTATACAGGTTAATTATTACATTAAATTACATTAATGACGTAACGTGCAGTTTTAAGAAAGGAGAATGTATAAGGAAAATGTTTGCAATGAGGTCTGTGACGTAGCATGCAGGAAAGATATATTTAAGTGTCAATCTGCAGGAGTTGGTTTTTGCAGTGTTAACCACTCACAGAATCATTATTTTGCTTCGTGTGTGGCCAGATATTTGCTGGTGTTCCCCGATATGGCAGCTGCAGATTCCATACTGAAACTTGTAGAATCTCTTGGGGGTTGAAGCGGGCACAGAGCCGGTGCAGCGAGAGGGGAGTAAGAGAGAGAGGAAAAATGATCCGGAAATAAAAATAAAAAAAAAACAAGAGAGAGAGAGAAGTTAAGGATGGGAGAAGAGAGAAAGTTCCAGAGAGGAGGAAAAGAAAAAAACAAGGCCATTCTCTGAAGGAAAGAAAAAGAAAAAAGGAATACGAAAAGGAAGAATATGGAGGAAACAGACGAGACGAATGAAACTTTTCTGGGCATTGACCCTTTGTACTCAGGGAAGAAGACAGGTGACCTGGATCGGCCAAGTCGACATGGGAAGCTCCCCGCGCTTAAAATAATACTACTTTCACTTGACGTTTTTTTTTAGGAGAAGTTCCTTTTGAGGCACACAACCTTACCGAATGGACTCGGAATCGTAACTCAAGGACGTGAGTTTAGGACTGGCCGCGCGTAAGGAATCTCTGGCGAGAAGGAGGGGGGTAACGAGTTATTCCTACAGATGAGTGGTGATTACAATTCTTCAGAAAAACGCAACAAAATACACAGCTCCTTTTTACTACGCAAACCTGTCAGAACGAGTCTTGTAAGTCTTTTAGGATGTCCTTTCTTTTGGGTTTTTGTGCCTCAGAAAGAACTCCTTGTCTGTTTAATGTCAGTTCTGCGAGTTTCATGCCCTGCGGGCACTAGCCGGCTGTGATGGGCCGACCTTAGGACATTTGAGCTTCAATGACATCCAACCAATTGGCTAGAGGGCGTGGCCAGGTCTCATGGAAACCCACTGCCGTGACCTCACCAGCCAACTAATTCACCCACCAAAATCTGCTTAAGCTGTGTTCTCTTGTGTACGGAAACGGATACGGCAACGGACGCGTCAAAAATCCATCAAGCAATAAACAGAAAGAGTGTTTCCGTACACATGAAAACATTCTGTCTATATCACAACGTGAACTGTTTTTGGCTTTTCCGTTTCCGTTTCTGTACAATGAAAACACAACTTTAGTGGTAAAGCCAGTCGTTGTGAGAATACATTATTATGGGTTAAGACTATTGTTTTTTGTCTTCTGTTGTCCCAGGTTGTGATTCCGCGTGGTCCCATCCAGGCCAAAGGTTTACTGTTGTCTTGTATACGTGATGACAACCCTTGTCTATTCCTGGAGCCCAAGATTCTGTACAGATCGGCCATCGAGGAGGTTCCGTCAGGGGACTACACGCTACCCTTATCTAAAGCAGAGGTCATCTTGGAAGGTAAGCTGGTCACTTCAACCTGGATGTCTGTCAGAATGGTCTTTTCTTCTCTGTGGGAAGGTTTGGTGTCATTTTGTGAGAGAGCATGATCAGAGAGAGAGGGAGAGAGAGCAAAGAGAGAGAGAAAAAAGGAGAGAGTAGACGGAATGGGAAGAGGGGAGAAAAAAGGAAAGAAAGAAAAGAGGGTGCTTGAGAGAAAGAAAATGAAAGTAGCGAGAGAAGAAGATGGAAGGAGTGAGGTGGATAGGAAGAGTCAGAGACAGACAGAGAGACAGACAGAGAGAGCTAAATGGCAGTAGTAGTAATTTTGTTTTTTCTCTTGGCTTTGGGCCACTTTTCGCCTTCCTGTGATGACTGTAATTGCTGTAGTAGCTTTACATCTACCAACACGTAACATGTCTCTGTGGCTCTGCCGTTCAGATTGAAGCTGTGTTTCATCTGCTCTATTTTACTCAGTTTAAGGGAGTAATATACTGTATGTTCATGCCATTTGTTGAACACCAAGTTGGTTATGTATTTAAGTCTTTGTGCAGATGGCGAGAAAGACTGCTCAATTTTTGTATGCATGCGTGCGCGCGTTCTGTATTATTTTCTTTCCATTGCATCAGTCATGCGCGAAATTTCCGATCTTTTTCATATCTTTTTTCTTTGTGGAATATGTCACACTTTCAGCTAACATGTCTTGTTGAGGCGAATTGTATATAGTATCTTTGGGTATGGCTGATGATATCGCCAAGAAACGTCTACGCTGGTCTATTTTGTTCGCATGTCCACTTAAGTCCGTGTACTAATAATGAGGTATGAGGAAAATCACTTTAGCAGCACTTGGGGAAGGATGTGGGGAAAACATTTGAAAGATGAGCAAAATTTCCGTCATCTTTCAAAAACTGTCAGTCAGCCTGTAGTGTCGAACATAAAAAAAAGGGCCAAACTTGCACCACAGTGAATCACATCCGCCACTTTTTTTTTTTTAAATAATAAGTTGGGTAAGAAATGTGTACCATGTATGTGCTCGAAACGCTGTGTGGAACAGAATTTTCCTCATGGGATAATAAAGTCATTCTTGTCTTACCTTAGCTTATACTGTCTTTGGTCATTCCTTCTGTCTCATTCCGTCATGCGGGCTGCCAAATTAGTCAGAAAATCAACAACCCAGCAAGTGTCCAGCGTTTTGTCCATATAAGGAAAACCACTCAGCGTTACGCACTAGAGGCTCTAGCTGTGAAATTAGGTCACGCAACTTTACGTCATTGCGTTTGATGAGTAGCTTTGACGCGCTGCGTACCAGAAATAGTATTGCCTGACAATTCAGTGAGATCGATTTCTGGATGGTCTGGCTGTGACACCTCGTGAATCGAGAGTTACAAGACTCTAGTCTTCTCTAAAGTTATGATGTCACATTGAGCCTTGTCGTACTGTTGGTCTTATGCCTTGACCAATCTGATTAAAAGTACTTCGTGACACAATCGATTAAACTAAAGTGGAATTCAGTGACCTACCGATGTAATAGGTAGTGCTAAAGAGTGTCGGAAATAAGTTATTTCTCGGCCTGTTTAAAAGTGTCAATCTCTGTTCTGTTTCCTATCGTAAGCGCCGTTTTTATGTTTGTTCTATTATGTCAACGTTATGAAGGAAACAGGCATGATTACTCCAGTCATTGTCCTAGGGCTGCAGACTGAACAAATGTAGCCACCGCATGGCGTTGTCACACCGTCCTAAGGTAGTACATAAAACCTTCAAAGTGGTTCCTGTTTCATTATCGCAGAACCGGCTGCAGTTGGCGGTAAATGTGTTAAGTGAAGCATGGATGTGATAGTGATTGTATGTAAATGGTGATCGAGCGAAAAATCAGGGTATGCCTCTGTCTGTTTGTCCGTCCGTCTGTCTGTCTGTCTGCCTGTCTGTCTGCCTGTCTGTCTGTCTGTCTGTCTGTCTGCCTGTCTGTCTGTCTGTCTGTCTCTCTGTCTGTCTGTCTGTCTCTCCCCCACTGTCATATTTATCACCTGGATTGCCCGGGCTAACACCGACACCAGAGATATAGAAAGCTGTTGTATTGCTTTTGGCTGAACCTTGGTTTATTTGAGAAACTACAAAATGTGATCCTGTTTATTTTGATTGTGTGAACCCAATTAAATCGATGTATACATGTTTTTAAACTGGCGTTTTAAAGCGCTGCAGACTTTGAACGGCTGCTTGAATTTGTGCTCTGAGTTCTCGTGTTCGGTAGTATAAAAAATAAGAGGCAGAACCCAAGTAATCCAACTGACGACACGCTATGTGAAGTCTGTACTGATCGTGCCTCACGGCAGTTAGATCAGTGTTTATGAAATGACCATTTCTGCATTCCATCATTGTTTTTGGCTGTGTTTGTTTGTTTGTGAGTTTTTATTTGTTGCTCAGATGTGAAAGTTCATTCTACAAGGTGGCGCCAGGATGCCTTCACACAACTCAGGTGAGAACCGTCTGTGTTCGGGTTGTGGTGTGAGCTAATCACACCATGTTGGCGAAATATAAGTTTTTGGTAAAAACCTGTGGTCAGTTTCTGAAACAGATATTATAGCCATGTCGCCAAGGCAGACATTGTTGTTGCCACTTCGGCTGCCTCAAATTAATACTAACCTTAGCTCTAATCCTATGTCTTAACAACAACAACAAACAAACAAACAAACACCACGTGCATCTGAAACCCACTATGGCCACATTGCCCAGATAGTCACACCGTACAATTTATTTTTATTCATGCTATAGAAAGGTGTGGCCGTCCGTTTCCACAAGACCAAAAGAAAAAAAACTTACAAAAATTTCAGTCTAAAGTTTTGTGTCTGGGACATGGAAAGGTTCGTTAGTGAATGTGTGTGTGTGTGGGAGGGGGGGGGGGTTGGGGGGTAGACACGCCCAGACCCTACCAATATTTGTCACAGGTTCGAGCTAGATCTAAACTGCAGATTTATGAGACTTTGGAAACAGCTGCTCAGAGCTATGCGGGCGGGCGTCAAAATCCCGCTCTGTTCTATATCTGCAAACATGTTTGTCGTTTTTATGCTACATACCAGTGACTTATCGACAGTCTAGTTTAGTCTAGTGTCCTCCCCCGCGCTTCTGTTGTTGCAAGTTTTTTCAAATTAGCTTTTGCCTTGTTGTACATTTTCTGTTTGGCTGCGCTGATTGTATCAACTTTTAAACTTCAATTAATATGACCCAGACAAGCAAGCATGCAGCAAACGCGGGGTCATCTGTTTAGCCCTTCTCTCCCCCCCCCCCCTCCAAGAGTGTGTGTGTGTGTGTGTGTGTGTGTTTGTGAGAGAGAGAGAGAAAAGAGAAGAGGAGCGAGGTCAGGCAGACAGATGAGCAGACAGAAAGACGGTAGCACAGGTTTACTCCGGCAATGCTCGGTACCTTATCTAGTGTTGATGTATTTGCATGTAATTTATTATTCCAATTGTGTTTTGCATGTCAATTGGAAACTGCGTTTAGACATGGACATTGGAGTGTTAGGGTCTGTGGCAGCAGTTACTTCATAGGGCGGACAATTTGTGTGTCTGTTGGTTCGTTGGTTTGTTTGTTTTGCTGTGTTTTGTTTCTAAGTCCTGTTATCTCTTAGGTATTTGATTTTTAATTACCACAACTTTGTCTTTTCAAACCATGGAGATTGTGTTATGCAGGTATCAAAAAGAACATGTACAGTAACAACAGGGATATAGAGAAGAAGATACGTAGCATGCAACAACCAGAAGGCATTGACCTGTGTTATATCTCAATTTTGTGAGCAGTTTTGGTTCTGCATTTAGTATTTGTGATAGGGATAACCAGTTTGTCTCTTCCCGCATGTAGTAAGTTCCTCTGCAGGCACAACAAAACAAAACAACACCAACAGTTGTATGTTGCAAAAGCACTTTACATGGACACAGCAATAACGACAACAACAACGACAACATTCATAACAAAACTTTGCCCTTTAGAGGGAAAAATCCAAATGACAATGAAGTCGTATATTTAGCAGAAAAACAACAACAACAACAACAACAACAACAACCCATTTTCCTTTTGGCCACATGTCAAGTTTCCACTAAAACTAGGTTTTCATGTGTTGGCTATGGCAACGGATACAGAACCAGCAAAACGTCCTTGAAGTCGTGAAATAGAAAAAAATGTTGTCATTTGTTGTGGAACACAGTTTTCATATACCTGGAGACATTCTTTCTGTTTACCACTTGATGGATGTTTGACGTTTCCTTGACCCTTTCCGTTTCCGTGGACACGAACACCCAGACACCAACAGCCAGCTTTAGCCCTCCTGCCAAGCCGTTTGTTTCTGGGCTTTACTTCCCTCAGTCCTTGATGTCGAGCTGGCCGGGTGACGTCAGCGGAATGCAGTTGCTGTGTGAGAGATGAATTTGTCCCATTTAATAGTGTTATCAGCCAGGTGTGGTATTTAATATTCCTGGTCCCCTATTGTCCGGCTAGACTGACCTTGGCGTGACCATCGTGAGTTCCCTGCAGTGTGATTACTATAATCATGTCCTTGACTCGGCTTTGTTGACCCTACGGGAGACAGCCGTTAATGACATTATTATGGGTCATTGTAGTATGATTATGGTGTCATTAAGGCGAAATGGACGCCGCCAGGTCCTATATTTTGAAATGAAATTGCACGCTGATGGGTCAACTGGATATATCATGTGATTATATCTGTTTGTGTCATTGGCAAAAAAACAAGTAATGGGGATATCGTGCAGCCGTGCAGAAAATGAACTGGGGGAAAAAACCAGCAGCGGGCTGTTATTTAATCTCTGCAGAGATTGGGTGTTTAAAAAATGGAAAGAAAGAAAGGAAGGAAAAAAATGTGGTGGCACGAAATGTAAGGTTGGTTGGCACAGAACTTGGAAAACAATTTGGGTTGCCGGGATTTGCCGGTGGATGCCGCAGAATGGACACATCATGGCGATTTGAATGTCGCGAATAGGCTTCGCCAACTTTACCAAAAAATTCCCAAATTCTGTGACCTTAACCTTGCTCTTAAGTGAGACAAACACTGCATTTCGTACTAGTCAGTTGATATGAGTAGTCTGAGCTTTACTCATGGCCAGTTGTTTGCCTCAGCTTCTCCACTCACCACTCTATTTGATGGCTGACCTACATTCAACTAGCTGAGCTTTTCCCAAAATCTTGTTTTCTCCTATTCGAAGAAAACACTCTTTAGCGAGTATGCGAAACGGCAGACTCCAGTTCTGGAGCCACTTCGACACATCGCATCGGTGACTACACAGCCGCAATCTTGGCAACTCATCTCCTTAGAATGATCAAGTTTTTACTCCCTTCCGCCAACTTTAGAGAAATTGATGATTGAACTTTCATGTGCTCAAAGCTTTTAGAGATACGCTCTAACACCTTTTTTATTTTTAGTAATGTTTACAAATTACACACCGAATCCGCTTGATACTTTTCCTGTTGAAGTCCCTGTTCAGAAAATACTTCTTGTTATTGACATGGCGAATGGTTGAAAAAGCGAAATTAGCGATTCTTCGTCAAACTGCCATGGGACTTCGGGATATGGGATTTCTGGACAAATGTAAGGAGGAAAAAGAATTTGAAGTGATTATTGCTGTGGGCCCTGGACAAGTTTGACCAATTAGATCTTTGCTCTAGTTCATACATCGGTCACCAGTTGGTCCTCTTGAAATGACAAGGTTCTAACTCCCCTCTGTCTTTGAGAAATCCAGGGTTGAAGTTTCATGTGATCAAAGCTTTTAGAGCAAAGCATTTTTTTTTCTTTTTAGTAATACTTACAAATTACACACCAAATCTGCTTGATACTTTGACACACAATAGAGAAGGCTCGTAGAAGTAGTGTGTAGTGTGTAACTCAGTTCAGCCAAAACGTGGAGATAGAACCTTGTCACTCTAAGAGGACGTGTTGCCAAGATTGCGGCTGTGCCATCAGCGAGGTGATGTGTTATTTGTCGAAGTGGCTTTTATCGGCGCACCCTGACCTAAGAACAAAGCCGAATAGAGAAAATACTGAGTTGAGTACACTGTCCAGCAAAGCTTACAATGGAAAGCACTACGGTCCCCTAACAACAGTTTCTGTCCAGTAGGTTTTAAGATTAGAAACTTGATTGGCTTAGCTTGACGGTTTGGGATGTGGTGAGGTTTTCTGTGCAACATCAGAAACGTCTGTATACTGATCATTTGCTATGAAAAACACGTGCCAAAACTCCGTCTGGTCTACATGGCCAGAATAACCTTTTTGGAATTAGAACCGGCCAGAATAGCCCCCCCCCCCCCCCTGTGAAAGGGTAATAGATAAGGATCAAGCAGCCAAGTACGCGGTTTAACAATGCTTGTATTCCATGTCTGGGTTATCTGCAGAATTCGGCAGTGCGAAATTAAGGAAATCCCCCCTTTCACTAACAAAATGAAATTAAGGTGATACGACGTTTTGCCAGTGAATGATGTAGGAATGATCAGCTTTGATGTATATCTGACTTGTTTCCTGGGTTAGCCGTGAAATGATTAATAATGAGGCAGTGGGCGGTATTCAGTCTGTGGCCAGGCAGGCAGGGAAATGTCCGGATTATGAATATTGTGCTGAATGGGCCAGAGTACACGAGCTGTGTGTATTCTCTTGGTGTCGGCCTCATACAAACAGGCCGTTCCTGATTCCATGGGATTTGCTGGCCCAATATCATAGCATGATTTTTCACTCACTTGCTCCCTTTCATCCACTGGCTTTACTCGCTTACTCTTTGCCATTTATTCGTCCACTCTGACACTCACTGGCTCTCTCGTTCACTCAGCTGCTCATTCGCTCACCAATTTTCTCTGTCATTTGCACACTCACATGTGTATATGCCTTCATTCGATTTCACCACTCACTCACTCACTCACTCACTCGCTCACTCACTCACTCTCATTCACTCACTCACTCACTCACATGCTCACCTGCTCGCTCGCTCAGCCACTCACTCACCCACTCATTCACTCACTCACTCACTCGCTCTCTCCCCCCGCCCGCCCACTCACTCACTCACTCATTCACTTACTCACAAACACACACACACACAGAGGTACAAACCAGCTTTACCCTGGTCTTTCATCTTGCCTGTTGTTGCCTGCCACCCACGCGTCTGTTCCCTCACCACCATCACTGATTGGCTCCTCCATCCTTCCATCGCTCTTATCTTCAAAATGAACATTAATTTTCATCCTTTGCCACAGCCAGGTCTCTGTTGTTACCTGGGCGCTTGGCCAGCGCTACTTAAGTCTTGATGTCATTCTTTGAACGATCTGCTCCTTCTTTTCTTGGAATTCACTGCACGTGGAGCCACCCGTAAAGTATGGACCCTCGGAAGGGGTGGGGGTGCTGCTCTCCAACGTTTCAAAAGCTTACATTAGGGGAGACTTTTGGCGAGATTAATTGCACATTTCAATGATGGTCATGAATTTACACGTTTGGTTTTTTTTTCTTTTTTTTGTTTTTGTCGGTAAATTAAATTGTGGAATGACACAAAAAATCCTAGTTGTAAATGCAGCACAGACCACACTGTCAGATCTCCCATGTCAAATGTCAAAGTCTTTACAGCACAGCGGCCGTATCAAGCTCATTCACTATTCTAACGGCCGTACTTTCCTACAGGGATTAGGGGGTGGGGGAGGAGGGGGCGAGGCCAAGCTGACCAAAACCGTACGTGGGGGGGGGGGGGGTAAAAACAAATGGCCTAAATCAAGGATTTGTATTTTATAGATGGCCCCTGTAGCCTGTGGCCATGTAACGTTGTAATCAACGGAGACATGCCCAGTCCATGCTCTCCACACACGCATGCTTGCGCGCGCCCACACACACACTGTCAGACTACCTGTCCCCACCCAGGTGTTGGCACTAAAGCAGGGATGATCGTTGTTACATTGAGAAATGCGGGTTTCTGTAACCCCCCCCCCCTTCCCTTCTCTTCTCCCACAATCATTCATAATTATACCGTTCCTTCCCTTTTCTGGAAGATTGGGGGAGGGGGGGGAGCAGGGGATTTTTGATAGGGAGGAAACGAGGTGTGTCTGGATGTTACATAATGGTGGGCGGGGGGTGCATGGAGGTTGAATAGGGGAGGTAGGTGGAAGAATGCATGGTGGTAAATCGGGGGGCGGGGGGGGGGGGGAGAACGTGTGGTCGCAAAGTGGCTTATTGGGAGGAGGTGGGTGTGAGATAGAGAGCTGTATCCCAGCATGCCAAGTTGCGAATTCTGTAAGTCATTCACGTTGTCGCCGAGTCAGCCTAAGCCAGTGTTGAGTTGAGACTTACCGGGTCTGGTATCTGTCGGAATCAGTAGACAGAGTTGCGCAAGAAGGTCGACTGTTTGATCTTGTCCGTCTTGTTGCTTAGACAGGCTGGAAAACGCAGTGTGACCTCCAGACTTGGCCATTGACAGAAAAACAGTAAAGATGATCTGTGAGAATGAAGGCTGGGGGCGGGGAAATCGTGGGAGAGAAGGGGGGGGGGCATTTGAAGCAAGGCATTGTCTAGTCTACAGGGCAGAGGTTTCCAGGTGTTTTGGAGGAAATCTCTTAGATCGTGTGTCGAATTAAGTTCTTGAGGTTCGCTGTTGCGAGTGTTTGGTCTCGGGACTTAAGGAGTGTCATTGAAGAAACAAAAAATGCTGGTGCTTGACCCGCCTTCAGCTGTTCCCTGGCGATTTGAAACTTACAGACAGAATGTATGAAATGTCACCGACATGAAAATGCCATGACGCTGCACTATGATACATGGTGGAAATCCTGGCCAATTCACAGCTAATTGGTGGAGACTCGAATTAGTTCAGAATCAGTCGACGGTACTTAAAAGCTGTTTAGAATTAACTAGCGGAATCCAAAGAAGTTCATAATGAACTACACAGAAGTCCAAATTGTTTCAGAGTCAGCCGACCGGAAGTCAAAAGCACTTGAGAATTAACCTGCGGAATGTTAGTGGAATTGAAAATCTTCAGACGGACCAAAGTTTGACATACCAGAACGATTACCAGCCGCATGTCAAAGTTTTGGGCGTATCCGGGACATGTACCGGCTGAATTAAGCCATTTAGAATTTTTTGTGAGGGCATAATAATATAATATAAATATTTCGTTATTTCTTACCTTCAACCACGATTTGGCCCTTCACAGATACTTTTTCGAGCTTAACCGTTTAAGTCCTGAGAGGCCGGCCATGTTTTGTTCAGTGTCTATGGGATTGTAATGAAATTTGCCACCTACCTGCCCGACGCCACATTGCGGCCTCACGCGACAACTAGCTGGAAATCCGTGATGTAATGTGAGCAGAATTGAGAGATATGAATTCGTCCAGGGAACTGAACGGTGGGAGGAGAGGATTATAAATGAGTGGTGAATCTATTGCTCTGGGTTGGTTTTCCTGTCTCTATCAATGCCGGCGACTCAGTCAGGCAGTTTAATATTGTGCAGCTCTTGTAGAGTTTCATTCGTGTTTTTTCAACTTTGTTGAGATTTAGTTTAGAATAGTTTTTTTTTTCTTTTTCCATCATTCAGCAGAATGGTTTCAGGTCACTTGTTCAATAGACTAGCGTCACCTCTTCTCTTGTAATTGTACAGTGATCTCTCACAGACTTCTAGCTAAAACGTATTTCGAAAGAGCCCATATTAAATTAATGATGGCGTTAAGTCATCGGTAATGCTTGAAACTCCAGTATTTCTTGAAGGTCACTGGGAGGATGTTCTAGAATTATCTTTTGTAATGGGGCTATGAAAACGATTTTGTGATTCATTAGTGCTTTTCATGGTGATGCCCCCTACACCAAGAAATTTGAGCGGTCACCCATTTCCCTTTGTGGCCTTATGTTTTCGCTTTCACGAGCCTTTCATTGTAAGGTGACCAATTTGTAGCTTAAAGAAATCCTGATTTTCTGACTGGCAAAAGTCATGATCTAAAGTGTCCACGTCCTGTGATAGTCAGAAAATGTACAAAACCAAAAACCGCTCTGAATGAGTTTCTCAGTGAAAAGGGGCGGGCCTGGTTGTTTGACACCACTAGGTTGACTGCTCATACTGGACCAGCGATGTAAAGGTAATTCAGTTTTCAGAGAGCCTATGGAATCAAGTTATGGCTGTTGTTACTTTTACGTGCGCACTCCAAGCGTTTTGCGCTAGGGCCGCGTACATCCCCCACCCCCGTCCCTGACCCCGTCCTTATCCTGGAGCGTAAATCTTATCAAATCCCTATCCCCGCCCCCCTACCCTTTCAACCCAAAAACAGGAGGAAAACAAAAAGAAAATCTAATTCTAAAAAGAATAATTAATTAGGGCTATAATTGTTAGGAGTATTTTGGCGGGGGGAGGGGTGGGGGAGATTGGGAAAGCTCTGTAGCTCTGGAGTCCATACGTACCCCTAGAGCAACAAACTATGGGGACGTCCGTACTTGTAACAACATTAATCGCAATAAGACTTTGTGGGCATTTCCTCTACAGCCGAGCCGAGCCATGCAGTTTCATAAGCAGATCAGAGCATTCATTATCTGCTGTGCGTAGATTGATCTCTCAGGCCACATATGGAACAAAATGTTCACTTACTGAAATTCTGAACCTGCGCAGCTTTTGGCCAGTTCTCTGCCGCAGGGAAAACGGAACAAAAGATAAACACACACTCTCTCACACACACACACACACACACACACACACACACACAAGACAAAAAACAACCACAAGGAGCACCACCCACGCGCCCGTCAAATGTAATCATTTTCTCCCCCCCCCCCCACCCCCATTGATGCGGGGCTTCCAGGAAAGTCAACTCCTGCATCTAGCCAGGGGCTCGAAGACGCTGAACTGGAGGAGTAATCGAGACCGACTCGATTTCCTAAATTTCCCCGCGATTCGGACAAAATAACAGGGGGAAAAAAAAGAGAGAAAGATTGATAATGACAAAGTGACATTGAAACCATTAGCCAGGACTGGCAGGGAATTATTCCTCTTTCGGAATTTTTTTTAGGGTTCCAACGGATTGCTATCCAGTTCTGTGGAGCTGTTGCGACATGGGCCCCAGGATTAAGGACATCCCCGACCACTTTGGCCCAATTTTTCATTGACCTTCCAGATCCGCTCTTTTTGACACTTGACACTGGTGTCCCGGATGTGATATTTCACCTGGCTTTTAAATCAATTTTTTTTTACGTATTTATGTCCAATCAAAAACGTGGGCCCAAGAATTTATTTATTTATGCACGTATTTTTTAAAATCCCACCGGGGTGCATTCCCTTTCATTGCTTTCCAGCTCGCGAAAACGAGGAACTGACAGGGGAGATTTCAGAGGGAAATAACTTGATCTTTTGTCATTCTTTTCTTCTATTTAAATGTGTTGGTTTTTTTTTTTCCTTTCCTTTTCGTCATCATTATCGACATCACAATTTTCATTATTATCACCGCCTTCTTCTTTCTTTCCATTGTCTTCTCCGACTCCCTCAACTGGTCGGTGAGTGCTGCTGGGTTGTTCTCTTACTGTCCTATTGTCCTGTTCTATTCTGTCTGTCTGTCTTGCTGTTTCCTAGCATGGCGTGACCGTTCTCGTGTCCATGCACTTTCTCCAAAGTCTAGCTCAAAAACTTCTCATACCCGCCTTTCAACTCGTGGCTATTGTTACTTGTACGTACGTACCCCAAGTGTTTTGCACTAGGGGCGGGTACGTATAATAATGTACCTTCCACTAACCCCGTCCTTATCCTCAACCCTAAATCTTACTGAACCCCTAACCCGCCCCCCTACCCTTTCAACCAAAAAACAGGGGAAAACAAAACAAAAATCTGAATGAATAATTAATTAAGGCTGCTGTTAGGAGTGTTTCGGAGGGAGCTCTCTAGCTCTGGGGTCACAAAAGGCTTTAAAATACGTACCCCTAGTGCAAAAATAACAATAGTAAACCTTGGGGGACGTACGTACGCATAACAAGCGTCTACTTTCATCATCAGCATGAATATGTGTGGTGCTACTGGAGTCAGACAGGAGATGTTCTGATTTCTCTCACATTGGAGTCATTCATAGTCGGTATCAAAGCCAGGGAGTATCGAAACCGTCCGGTCCGTCTTCACCCAGTGTTTCTAGTCGCCCACCCTTCCTAGCAGGGATCAATAAGGCCTGGCAGCACCGAATGGGCGGCTTGCCAGGAAATCAGATTGCGACACCCAGCTCAGATATTTGCAAGGCGATATTTTTGTTTGTTATGTCTTTCTACTGTGTTTTCTTTTCTTTCTCTCTCTCTCCTCTCCCCCCGCCCCTTCTTCTCAATGCGCTTTACCTGCCATTCAGGGTGATCTGTAGATGCGGACTTTCTTTCTTTCCTTCTTTTCTTTCTTTTCGTTTCTTTCTTTGTTTCTTTCTTAATTCTGTTCTTTCTTTCTTTCTTAATTATTTTCTTTCTTTCTTTCTTTCTTAATTATTTTCTTTCTTTCTTTCTTTCTTTCTTAATTATTTTCTTTCTTTCTTTCTTTCGTTCTTTCATTCTTTTCTTTTCTTTCTTTGTTTGTTTGTTTGTGTGTTTCTTTCCTTCTTTTCTTTCCTTCTTTCTTTCTTTTCTTTCTTTCCTTCTTTTCTTTCTTTCCTTCTTTTCTTTCTTTCCTTCTTTTCTTTCTTTCTTTCTTTCATTCTTTTCTTTCTTTCTCTCTTTTCTTTGTTTCCTCCCTTCTTCACTTCCTTCCTTCTTTCTTTGTTTCGTTCTTTTTTTCTTTCTTTCTTCTTTCCTTCCTTCCTTTTTTAAATTTCGTTCTTTCTTTCTTTCTCCCTTAAGCCAATTGATTTTCCGTTCATTGACACATAGATTGTTTAGAATGAAAACAAATCAACCTGACTTCCTGAAGGTGAAATGGAAATATGCTAGGTTTGCCTTTCAGTTCAGGCAATAGTATAACGTGGGAATATTTTCTGAATTCTAGCCTGAAGGTTGCATGATTGACTTATGTTCACTTAATTGCTGTGGTTTGGAGTGACGCGGTACCAGTGAAGATGAGCTGTGAGCTGTTTGTTTTGTTGTTGTTTTTTTCAACCCTAGAACAAAAACTTACACACATGATTATGTAAATTTGCAACTGCTCAGCCAGCCTGGAGCCTCAAACAGCGTGAGTAAACTGTCAGGTTTCGGGTTGAATTTTGAATTTGTAAACGTTCAATCTTTAAAATTTTAACTACATGGAAAGTACAAATTTCGCTTTTTGTACCAAGACCATAATAAAAATCAAGGCTATCTTAAAATTTAGGTTTTGTAATGCAGATTTCACACTGGCTCTGATGTCCCTTAAAATCCTTAATTTCAAGGAGGGAAATACAAAGCTGGGTTTTCAAATGAAATCACTCCTTCTGTTTTATTACTTGAAGGGTTTTTGACCGTTTCCATTTCCCTACACATGAAAACCCAGATTAAAAATGCAAACAGTCCCTACATTTGGAAAATGAGATCGAAGCCGTTTTAAAAAAAAATCCTGAAAATGTGCCTTGAATTGAACATTTTGACATTCAGTTTTTCAAGTTCCACGTTGGATAATCAGTACTTCAATGTATTTGCTTGGTGTGAGCAAGAAAAGCAATTGGTTGCCCATTGGAAGTTGTCGTCAACAAACGCATAAATAATCCTGCGGAAAGCCCTTTATTTGAATAGATACTTCTACTGGCCTCGTTTTAAAACTGTTTTGGAAAGAAAAGCCGCTGCTTCAGCATTTCCCCCATTGTTGCTGTTGTTGACAAGTCCTTCGTGTGTTTTTTTGTTATGTCCTTGAAAGTCCTTTTAAAAGCCGTAAAGTTAGTTTTCTGTACTGTGTGTGAACCATATTATATTATTAGCGAGCTATTTTTAAGTTCGACACGTTGTATTGTTTGAAATGAACAAAAGTGCCACAATCATGTGGGTACCAGCCTGTTTAAGCTGTTGTACTGACTAGGCCGACCTACTCACAGAGATGCGATAACAATGAAGTCAGTCATGAAAGGACGGTGAAACTGTTGTCTTCCAATGTACGGCGCCATGAAACTGGTGTTACACTGGGTCAAGGCTGGTTTGCCTGGGTTCTAGTGTGAGATGTGTGAACTATGGAGGTGAATGAGTCGTCGCGCACTGGCGAAACTGAATCAACTCTGACCAGTTCCGGCTCAAAACTTGTCTTGCGTCAGCTGCCTGAGAGAGATACCGCGCGCACTGAGTGATTCTAAACAGGTGCAAACTCCACTATTGACTCAGTCCTCCACAAGCCTAAACTGGAACAAGTGGAATACGAGGGAGGGAATTCGATTTTGGGGGGGGGGGGGGGTCTCGATAATGAGAAAATTGACAAAACATTACCCATAATTCTTTGGCACGTCGGGAAATCGAGTTATCCGAGTGGGTTGTAAGGACAAACCGGATCATGTAATTGGTGTAAGCGACGCTTTTTTTGTGTGTTTACAGCGTGGTGGACGGAAAACAGAACTGCCAGCATTGTCTCGTTCTTTCTCAAGGTCATCCTTAGGGAAGTTAAACATGCTCAGTCGGTCTGTCTGTCTCTCTTCTCTTGATCACCTCCCGCCTCTCTCTTTCTTTCCCCTTTCTCACCTCCTCTCCCCTCTCCGTCTCTGTCTCTCTCTCTCTCTCCCCCTCTCATATTTCTATGCCCCCCCCCCTCCCAATGCACTGCGCAAACAAAACTCACTTTGGCCACACGATCCAAAAATCACCACTTTGAAAGAACAAAAATCCCCAAAGAAGCAGTAGAATCTAACATTGAAAAGTTTTGCTGCAGTGTTGAAGGACAAAGAAATGGAACAACTGAGGATTTGAGACGGCAGGGATTAGCGCGGGGCACGTGAGCTCTTGCATTGTGTGAGTTATCTGTAGGGAACGTGAGCAAGATATACTCGGTGGCAGTTTTGTTGCTAGTAGCAGAAGAGGGCTTTGGTTTGTCTGATAGAGGTTCTCGGTTTGTACAGTGCAAGTTTTATACCAGTGGTCAGAAGAAGGCATTGGTTTGTCAGATAGATGTTCTCGGTTTGTACACCGCCAGTTTTGTACCAGTGGTCAGAAGAAGGCATTGGTTGGTCTGATAGAGATTCTCAACATAATTATGTGATAACCTGGACCCCGAAGTTGTCGTGATCTCTATTGGTGAGAAAGAGCTGACTGGTTAGAGATGTCTGTCTGCGAGTGTTTAATACATGTCGTGGACACTGACCATGCTGTGGTTTCTGTTGGCGAGAGAGAGCTGATCGGTTAGCGATGTCTGTGCGAGTATTTGATCAGGCCAGGGAATCTCCCTATTTTCGGCATGATGGGATGATCAAGTGATGCTTGTGTGAAAAATTCCCACTCTGCATTTAAAGAATTCCCATTTTTTAAGACGTGATCACGTGCGATACTCCATTTTAGAAGAATTTAAAATTTTTGTTTTAATTGGTTTGGATTAGTCTGTAGTCAACTCCTGTCTCTCTCTCTCTCTCTCTCTCTCTCTCTCTCCACCACCTCCTTCCAACGTATTTGTAGATATCATTTGGGGACTGTTCAGCCTTGGACAATAATATTCCTGCTATTAAGCAGTGAGAACCACGCAGGGAATCGACCATTTTTATTATTTTTTTCATCCCCGACAACATCTCCGATGGCTTCTACCGGTGCTGATGATTTCACACGTGCAGTGTACCATGTGGCTTGGTTGTCTTTCACTGTCTCTCTTTTTCTCTCTCTCGTTCCGCCACTGTGTACAGAGAAGGAGAAGAAGCAAGAAGTACTGGCTGATGCAATATACCCGGCATTTCACGCATTCCGACTCCAGCCTACATTCTAAACAGTGATGCAATCCCGACATTTATTTATAAACTTTTCTACACATGGCACAGCGTCTGTCTGGTGGCACGTAAACCTTGTTTCTCTCTGCATTTTCTGATTTGAATTTCTCTGCTCTGCTGGCATTTTTGGATCTTTGTCGATGTCCTGAGTTATCCAGATTTCCTGTCCAATACTTTTGTTCTTTGTCCAATGTCCATCAGTCTATCATTGTCTATGCTCCTCCTGTCTCTTTCTCTCTCTCCTGTTTTCCTCTTCAGCCCCTTCCCTCGTGGTGGATGGTTGGCGGGTGCATCAGCTGATGTAGGCTTTCCCCCTGCCCTATTCATCTGCTATATTTCGCCGCTGTGCTGTAAGACTCTCGTAACTAAGATTTCGAAAATTTTACAGGAGAGCCCAAAAAACTGATTTTCTGCGGCTTATTGCTGCCAGCAATTTCTAAAGACAATGGACTTGAGTATTGCAATATTGTTATTCATAAGAATTGAGCTACGAGCTTTTAACACAAGGTAGCTATTGATTTTTAGACCCAAAGAACGAAAAAAGTGATTTAGGCCAAAAATGTTAGTAACGGTAGTCTTGCTCTACAGCAACGATTTTATTTATCGTGTTGCTTCTCCCTGGCCACAATAATTATGAGTGTTCTCTTGTGAACATGCTTTCCCTACCCTCACTCAAATGCCCCCCCCCCCCCGACTGACTGACGTTGAAGGGAAAGAGGTCTCCTCTCTCCCCGTCCAGGCCCCATAATGAACCAGGCTCTTGACTAATTTATTATTGTAGGCTGTTTCAAACACTGGAAGGAGGAGAGGGGGGGGGGGGTCGTGTCATTGCGCCTTCTGAATAAAGCAAAAGATCAGATCTCTTCCCCATCTATCCATACTGTCTGCCTTCCTTCTTTCTTCACCAATACCTCATGGCCTTTCTCCTTTTTACATATTCTTCTGTCTATTCATTATTGCTCATCTCTCCCCCCCCCTCCCCCTCTCTCTCTCTCTCTCTCTGCCTCTCTCTCTCTTCTCACTCTTTCTCTCTCTCCCACCTCTTTGTCTGTTCGTCTTGCTGTGTGTGTGTGTGTCTGTTGTCTGCCGCTCTTTCTCGCTGACTGTCTCTCTCTCGTTCTCTATGTCTTGCCTTCCTCTCTCTTTTTCTGCTGCCCCAATCTCTCTCTCTGTCTTACTCTCTGGCTCCCGCCCTCTCTCTCTCTCCTTTACTCCCACATTCTGGGTCTGTTCGATGTTCCCAAGAGCAGTCAAGGTCTTCAGAAAATCTGGCCCGTGGATCGTCAGAGAAAGTCTTTTTTATGTTTCATCCGTCACCCCTTTCTTCTCTTTGTGTTTAACCTTTTTTTTCCTGAACTTGCCCACGTTCATCCTTGTGTTCAGCCGATCTTGTATTGGTTGCCTGGGATATCAGCTCACGTTCCACTCGGCCTCCGGGTGATCGGCATTCATACTCACACAGCAAACCGCACATTCTGGACACGAGATTTAAACATACTGTTTTGTGAATGTGCTTGTGTGGTGCATGCATACATTTAACATGATCCTTGAGCAAATATCGTTTTGACGTTTGTGGAAGAGGAGATGGCTCTTGTTTGTTTAGATTTAATCAATTGTCCACGGTCTCTCTCTTCTCTCTCTCTCTCTCTTCTCTCTCTCTCTTCTCTCTCTCTCTCTCTCTCTCTCTCTCTCTCTCTCTCTCTCTCTCTCTCTCTCTCTCTCTCTCTATCTATCTATCTATCTATCTATCTCAATTAAGTGAGAAGAACAATGAATGAAAGTCCGGATAGTTTCTATCATTATTGCACCTCTTCATTGAAAGTTTTCCATCACCCCAACACTCATCAGCCATGTACTTGTTTGAAAACCTTGTACGTTTCTCCATTTGGATTTCTTCCGCCGTGGCCATTATGGTCACCATAGTGACGCTGTTGGGGCAACATTCAATAATGTAAACAGGGCACGTTTTTTTTTTATAGATATAATCTGTTATACTTTCAAAGTGACACAACGTCAGGTGAGAGCTTCAGACTGGATTTGATCAGGTGAAGGAACAAGTATTGTGTGACCTAAGAATAAATTTGTGTGCGATTGATAATGTTCTCCATACATTTTGTTTTGCATTTGTGCTGCCCTGTTATAGCTTGATCTGATCCAGATTAGCGACACCCTTACATGATTGCTTGAACTACTATCAGATGGCAGTTTCTCTTCATTTGGGGAAAGTTCCAGTAAGTTTGAACATTGTCGGCCGGGGGCCCAAAACAAGTAACCAGCGACTGCTGGGGAATTTTTGCTGAATTTTCACTCAGATATCGGTTTCCTGGGTCCGGTCTCTTGTTCATGGTGAGTAGTTTAGTTTGTAAAAAAAAAAGTCTGGGGCGAGACAAAACCACAGAGTTCTTACGGAGAAACGATCATAAATCGAGACATTTCAGTTTTTGCCAAATGAAGAAGGAATTAGTGCCACATAGCTTGAACCACTGTTAAGAAGGAATTAGTGCCACATAGCTTGAACCACTGTGAAGAAGGAATTAGTTCCACATAGCTTGAACCACTGTGAAGAAGGAATTAATGCCACATAGCTTGAACCACTGTGAAGAAGGAATTAGTGCCACATAGCTTGAACCACTGTGAAGAAGGAATAGCGCCATATAGCTTGAACCACTGTGAAGAAGGAATTAGTGCCACATAGCTTGAACCACTGTGAAGAAGGAATTAGCGCCACATAGCTTGAACCACTGTGAAGAAGGAATTAGTGCCACATAGCTTGAACCACTGTGAAGAAGGAATTAGTGCCACATAGCTTGAACCACTGTGAAGAAGGAATTAGCGCCACATAGCTTGAACCACTGTGAAGAAGGAATTAATGCCACATAGCTTGAACCACTGTGAAGAAGGAATTAGTGCCACATAGCTTGAACCACTGTGAAGAAGGAATTAGCGCTATATAGCTTGAACCACTGTGAAGAAGGAATTAGTGCCACATAGCTTGAACCACTGTGAAGAAGGAATTAGCGCCACATAGCTTGAACCACTGTGAAGAAGGAATTAGTGCCACATAGCTTGAACCACTGTGAAGAAGGAATTAGTGCCACATAGCTTGAACCACTGTGAAGAAGGAATTAGCGCCACATAGCTTGAACCACTGTGAAGAAGGAATTAGCGCCACATAGCTTGAACCACTGTGACGAAGGAATTAGCGCCACATAGCTTGAACCACTGTGAAGAAGGAAGATGGGTGCCAGTTGGTTTACGACACTGTATGTGGTGGATGGGTGCCAGTTGGTTTACGACACTGTATGTGGTGGATGGGTGACAGTTGGTTTACGACACTGTATGTGGTGGATGGGTGACAGTTGGTTTACGACACTGTATGTGGTGGATGGGTGCCAGTTGGTTTACGACACTGTATGTGGTGGATGGGTGCCAGTTGGTTTACGACACTGTATGTGGTGGATGGGTGCCAGTTGGTTTACGACTTTGTATGTGGTGGATGGGTGACAGTTGGTTTACGACACTGTATGTGGTGGATGGGTGACAGTTGGTTTACGACACTGTATGTGGTGGGTGGGTGCCAGTCGGTGTTAAATACAACGCTGGCAGCCTGGAGAAGCAAGGGAGAGAGAGAGAGGAGGGGGGGGGAAGAAAGACAGAAAGAGAAAGAACAGTAGAGAAAGGGAGAAAGAAAAAGAGGGAGAGAGGCACACAACTAGAAAGAGAGGAAGGAGAGAGAGAGAGAGAGAAAGAGAGGAAGGAGATAGAGAGAGAGAGGGAGACGGACAGACAGTGAGAGGAAGGAGCAGAGTCAAAGGCACACTTAACCACACACAGGCGGAGAGACAGGCAGACAGAGAGAAAGAGAAAACCAGACAGAGCCAGAGAGAGAGAGAGACCGACGGACAGAGCTAAAGAAAGAGAGAGAGAGAGAGAGAGAGAAAGAGAGAGAGAGAGAGAGAGAGAGGTTGACTTCGATTTCTTTGACGCGTCGGGCGTGTGTTGAATTTGATATTCCCTTTGTGGGTGCCGCTAACCAGTTTCTTGTTACAAATCTAGGAGAAGAGTTATGTGTGGTTTGAGGGGCGTGGCCGGGGTGGGGTGGACAGGCGGGAGTATGAAGGGTCCGGGCAGAGACAACATCTTGAATGGCGTCCCCAGGACTTGTAGTATCCAGCTGATTATTCTAAAGTGATATCTTGTCACATTCTGCCAGGAGCTTTACAGTTCGGTCTACCACATAATGAGGCTGTAGAAAGCTGCTATTGACAGGGACAATCTCACCGCTCTCATAACATCCCCCACCTTTTCTGGGGGGAGGGGGGGGGGCTTCATTTGATAGCATTTTCAACAGTCAGTCAACAATTTCAAGTATTTAAAATGATTGTTCTGGGGGTGGTCGCTAGGGGCTTTTGGTAGTGTCACTTTCTGTCCTGTTGTGTCTATGGCATTGTAGTACTCACATTACATGTATAAGCTCTAGCTGAATAGTGAACATAACTCTGTAGTTTCTCTAATTGGCTTTGTCATTAGACCACGCCCACCAACCTCCAGCTCCAATGATTATACGATAACTAGAGGACACACATACGTTTTTGAGTCAATGTTGATCCAAATAGAAGTTCTACATCATCTTTATGAGATGATACAATTTGATAGTTGTTCCATCTGACCACTATCCATCTACTCTTCGTACTGAACTTTATAATATTGTTTTGTTTTGTGTGAGACGTTATTACTAACTTAGTACTATGTACTATGCGTTTGAAATTTTAGTGGCGGTCTGTCGCAGCGTCTGATTTGTTTTGTTTTGTGTGAGACGTTATTACTAACTTAGTACTATGTACTATGCGTTTGAAATTTTAGTGGCGGTCTGTCGCAGCGTCTGATTTGTTTTGTTTTGTGTGAGACGTTATTACTAACTTAGTACTATGTACTATGCGTTTGAAATTTTAGTGGCGGTCTGTCGCAGCGTCTGATTTGTTTTGTTGAAATGGTACGTCCTTTCATTAGCAGGCGACATCTGAGACGGGCTCGAGGCCCTGTCAGGCTGCCGACGAGCCAGAGAGTGCCTTGAAAAATGACCTGGCGAGAGCTGAGTTACGTCGGACCCCGTCCAGAAATGGATTTGGGAGGAGTTCTAGTTGAGTCACATAATAGGCGAGGTAGTCCTCTAAGTGGATGTTTTTATAGTACTTAGACGTTGGGCTCGACCATTGACATTCAGAACAAGAAATATGTGTCCGTCTAAAGTTGGGTATGGCTTGGAACCCGGGACCTCTGGCACCCATGTAAAGGGCTCTAACTACTGGTCCACCGGGCCGGCGAATGTCATTGTTAAACACACATCTGGTGTACAGGGTTCACTCAGGTCCTTAAAAGTCCTTAATTTTCATAAAAGAAAAAATAAGTTCTCAAAAAGTCCTTAAATTCTGAAAATGATTCCAAAATCCTTAAAAAGTCCTTAAAATTGTCTTTCAATTGAAACATTTGAGATTCAAATCTACCAGTTGCACTCTGGATAATTGGTACATTGAAATAGAAATAACTGAACTTTTCAGAGTGAATTTACTATGTTTGAACTCTGGATACAGAAACAATTCTGTTTCGAGGAGTGCTGCACACCACTTCTATAGTTGTAATATTTTTTGGTCACAGGTCCTTAATTTATTTACTGTGGGTCCTTAGGAAGTCCTTAAAAAGTCCTTAAAATTAATTATCAAGACTGTGTATGAATCCTGGCTGTAACAACAAGGCTAGGTTGTGTCAAGTATGGAAAGCCCGCGTAGCCACGACCGAACTGATGACCTATACCAAATCCCAAACTCCAGTTCACTTGCCACATTATATTTACCCATTTCCCTATCACGCACAATATTAACATTTTTCCCCCAAACTTGCATAAAATTTCCATTTTTTGCGTTCCTCCAGTTTCCTGAAATGAAACGGGGAAAGCAAAAAACATATATCCAGCGCATGCGTGTGTTTCATCAAAGCTTGCTATGCTGATGGAATTGTTATCAGAGCATCTGTTTTCTTTTGCATGTTTGGCGTGTTTGATGCAGTCACGCTCTTCTCCCTCCCACGGTGGCGCTGGGATGCTAATATCCTGGGGCCCAGGACAGAACCAGGTAAGGGGGCGGGGGGAGGGGCAGTCCGGGGGCTGACGGGGCCCTGAAACATAAATCATCATTGTCACGGATAACAGGGTGGGGGGGGGGGGACTCAACCAACTTTATCTGCGTCCTTGTTGCTGGCCTGGCAATGATTGCGGGGTTGCGTGAGTGTGGAGGCGATGGACAATTTGGTTTGACAAGGTCATGAGCGGCTCTTCATTCACCCTGATGTTCCTGGCCAGAATTAGATATGAGATATAAAATAATGATGTTGTTATGGAAATGTCCTTCGTTATTCTATTTTCTATGTAGAGGTAACCGTTTCTTGATCTATCTATCTATCTATCTATCTATCTATCTATCTATCTATCTATCTATCTATCTGTCAATGTGTTTGTCTGTCTATCCATCCGTCTGCCCATCTGTCTATCCATCAGTCTGCACATCTGTCTATCCATCCGTCTCCACATCTGTTTGCCCATCTGTCTATCCATCCGTCTGCCCATCTGACTGTCTGTCTGTCTGTCTCATGATCTTCGTGAAACTATCCTGGCCCTTCCCAGTTCACTTCTCCTATCAGCTGAACATTACCAGCTTTTTGTGGCACATGATGACATGATGTAAAATTAATCAGTGTTGCTGACACTCCAAACGTCAGTGCATAGAGACGTTGGGAGAAAGAGAGAAATATTGATGTTTTTGAAATGTATATTATGTTGGGGAGGGGTGGCGGGTGAAAACAAAGGAGGAATCTTCGTGCGTTATATTGCACAGCTGTACATACATCCTAATAGAAGATTTCGTCACATTCACACAGGTTCCCCCACCCATCTCGTGCCCAAGACATTTAACGCAAAGTCTTATCTTCATTGCATCATCAGACAGACATTGTGACCCCGCCAAGCAGCGGGTAGGTGGTTTATGGCTGCAGTTTAGTACAAAAATCTGGTGGTTTTTGACCTTGTGGAGAATCTGGGACTATCACTGCAGGCAAGAAATGTTGGGTGGGGGTTGGGGAGGGGACTGTCTGGAAATGAGGGCGTTGACCTGTGGAGTGCTGAGGCAGTCAATCTCCCCTACTCGGCTAGTCAGGACTTCCAACTGACATGGGCATTAAAGATGTATCTTGATCAGCGGCTGTCAGAATGGGGGTTGGCGTGACCCTGACCTTCCGAGGTTTCGTAGCAGGGTCTCTCTCTCTCTCCCTCTCTCTTTGTCTGTCTGTCTGTCGGTCTGTCTGTCTGTCTCTCTCTCTCTCTCTCTCTCTCTCTCTCTCTCTCTCGCTCTCTCTCTCTCTCTCTCTCTCTCTCTCTCTCTCTCTCAATGATACTGCAAGTAATTCTCCAAGCAAACCACATTTTCCACTCGGTACAGTTTAGCATATGTTAAATAAATGCTACGATTGTATTTTCCTGTCCTAACATTCCCAACCTGGCTGTCTGCAGACCTTCTGGACGAGGATTTTTAATTCTCCCATTTTAGACGCGAAAACTTCTTAGTCAGCGTACATTTACCTGCACTGGTATTGGCAATCAGACATAAGCGAAGAACGACCCTTTAAAGAGGATATTTCCAGCAAGATCTTCAAAAATTTAGAAAATATTCCTTGTCGTATTGAATTCTTCAACTTTGCAGTGAAAAATGTTTATTCTAAAGCGTCTCTGTCGGGACTGGACATGTGTAGGTGTTTCAGATGTCATCATTGCTGGGAGCAAATGGCAGTCACAGATATCCCTTAGAGGGGTCGTGCCGGGCATAATTATTGTGTCTGTTCAAGATTCATTTTAGGGGCCATTCGTAAAGTACGAACCCCCGGAGGACGGAGGGGAAGCATGACCTCGGCTTATGAAAATTGTACATTGGGGGTGGGGTGGGGGCTCAGGGGGCTGTACTTACATATCTCATTTATGGTAATGAATTTAAGTAGGAAAAAGGAGTTTCAGTCCGGGGAAAGTACGACGGCGCAATAAGCGTCACATTGTGCTAGGAAAAAGCGAAATGATAGACAGAATATGGCGGAATGCTAGGACAGAAGAAGACTCTACCAGACGGTACTAGTAGAAGTAAGCAAAAGCTTGGGTGGAGACAGAGCACTATGATAATAATTTGGAGAAACTGTGAGGCGAATTAAAGTTGTAATACCTAGTTAGTGCCCAGAAAAGCCAAGCGGGAGTGGAAGAAGGAAGAAAGAGAAATGATCAAGATGGGATTTTAACCCGAGACCTCTGCTACGGCACTCGTCGCCTTGCCAAGAAGAAAACAGATCGCTTTTTTTTTGGTGTGTTTTTTTTGTTCGGCCACTCCTCTCTTTCTCTCCCCCCCCCCCCCCCCCAATAAAATAAAAGAAACGATCATAGCCGAACTATCTCGCGGTGTCTCTTACTGACTTGACTATTATTTTGTTGGCTGGGACCACGCCCACCCGCGTCACGGTGCAGGGCCTACCTACCCGACCACCCACAGGAAAGGAGGGGGCGGGGTAAAGAAGAATGCACCAGAAATAATTAAATAGGCCTTGCTAAATACCAGTTACCACTTACAATTTCAGAATATCAAGGCTTTACCACGAATAATAAACCATTGTGACAGCCGTACATCCGTACAAAGGGTGAGGATTGACGCCAACCGTATGAAAGTTAACATGGGGAGAATGTTAGGAATTCGATGTGGTGTGCACGCAAGTGATGTCCAACAAGAACATTCCACTTTGAACACATCAACAGCTTGACTCAAACGACTCATGATTGCTTACTTACTTATGTTATTTGGAAGTGTATATCCCTACAACATGTTGTATGGATATGGACAGTGCATATCCGCACAACATGTTTACCAAAAAGCGCGGCTGGTGAATGTTTGCTGAAACAAAACTTGGTACCGGTATGGTGTTCACGAATTTAAAGTGACAACACATGGAATAGTCAGATGGACCTGGGGGCGTGAGGGTCTAGTCAGTTTGTATCAACGGGCGGTAGACAGTTTGACTAATCAGGCGAAAAGGGGTTGAGTTAGCCATTGGTGATCGACGTATACTCAAGTATATTATTAGCGCAGATCACGCAATCTCCGAGCAGAAGTGGGATTGTTTTGCTACTAAGCCGATTCATATTTTTAAAAACTATGCAAATTAACAAGGTCAGTAATATAGTATTCCGGTGTGTGTTCTACGTCATCTAATTGTGTGCGTTGTACGGATATACACTGTCCATATCCGTACAACATGTTGTACGGATATGCGATTCCATTTTATTTATCTATTTTTTTTTCCATGGTACAATGTCAGTGATGATGAAATTGCAAGACTTTCCTTTTCCTTCCTAACTCGAGTCTGCGATCTTTTCGCTATCTACTCTACGATCTTCCTCCTTAGTCACGCAATTCTCTTATATTATACTCCCCCGCCGATGACAGATCGTTGCCAGAGAACTGTATCTAAGAATGCTGAATCATCAACCTAATTACCAATGCTTTGACTCATCATTAGACTCACAACTATTTTCAGTAAACTTGGGTTTTCCCCCACATATCTTTACTTCCACGCGCAATTTTGAGATTAAAATATCATGCTAACTTTTACAGAGTGAAACGCATACGCTGCATAAGGTCCATCGTGCACCCTGGCGTCTAAATGACATTCCTGCAACCCTTCATTTTTAATTTAATCTGATTTGTTACACAGAAGAAGGTCAGATGTCGCCAAAATCAAGTGTGCGTACTTTAACCCTATTACTGTCATAAGACAATCAGACTGACAGTTTTGTTCATCACTTGACAGGCAGAGCCAAGTAAACCAGCTTGCGGAAATGTATACTTTGTGAAGGCTTCTAAATTAAAACAATCTCAAATATTAAATTTGTATGATGAAGACTTGCAGTTGGAACACCCTTGGTGGACACGAGAACTCCTTCCTGATAGTAATAGGGTTAAGGATGCCCCTTGTCATGAATATCACGTAGAAAAGGGGGGGGGGGGAGAGGCGCTCCACACGGGGGGTGGAGACAGCTGGGGTAAGAACGCTGCCAATCCCACCAGACTTATCAAATGTACGCCCATTTCACATAGAGGTTTGTCAGCTGCTGCATCAATGCCATTTGCCCATGGAGACAAGGCCAATGCCGGGAAACGTGGAGAGAACAGAGTTTGATTGGCTGGCAGGTGCCATTATCCTGAGCACGCGGGGAGGACAGCTTGACAGCAGTGGTCATCTCAGCGTGAGCACTCCTGGCGTCGTTTGTTCAGTGCGAACTGTAATAATATGGGGAAATAGCAGCTTGCTAATGAAGAATTAGACGTTTGGACAGGGGGAACGAGCATCATCTAAACCTTGCCCACTTCATATTATGTCAGTGAGTTGGTTGGTCGATCCGTCACTCACTCATTCTCAAACTCACTCACTCACCCATTTATTCACCCACTCATTCAATTACTCACTCACACTTATCTACCAATTTACTCACTCATTCAATTTTCTCACTCCCACCGCACCAAAACAAATCCGAAAGAATAAAAATAATATAACTAAACAATAGAAAAAAAGAAGTTGTGTGCACACACACACACACAGAGACCTGACACCCTGACCACACACACATACAGCCCCGACACGCTGACCTCACACACACACACACACACAGATCCGGCACCTTGACCTGACACACACATACAGCCCCGACACCGTTACCACACCCACACACGCAGAGGCCCGGCGCCATGACGTCACAGTTACTGACACTAATGATATTGCTGGTTTTTGTTTAATCCCAAGTCCCGACTGGTCCATTTGTGCTGCAGTTGTGATTGCCGGGCATGCAGTGGTGCATGGGTTGGTTTGTTCTGGCCTTGGTGGTGGTCCTTTTGTGGGGGGCGTGGAATGGTCAGTGGGTGGATCGGGTGGAAACACGAGGGGGGAGGGGCATGAGGTGGACAAAACCTAAGGTGTGCTGAAGGGAAGAGAGGGGTCGGGGGGAGGGAAGGGGGTGTGTCCTGGTACGTCCTGGGCTTTTCTCAGGAAGAAATGAGAACCTCTCTCTGTTGGCTGGTGTAATGCATTTTGCATAGTAAGTTGGAGATGGACACTGAACACATCTCGGTATTGTTTTGTTCTATCTGGCTTGGGGATTGGATTCCAGTCCCCTATCAATAACGTTTTTGGTTTGTGGGAACCTAGATGAGAATGGTAGTCAAGGAAGATGTTGGTGCTGATGTTGTTGTAGTTGATATTGGTTGATCCTGCCATTGATAATGTGATCTAGTTTATCTGTTTCACGTGTGTCCTGTCTGAATTTGTCAGGGAACCAAAAACCAGTTGTTTTTTTTTCAACATGATGAAACTGTGAGAAAAACGATCATTATAGTCGGTCCTTCACTTATATTAAGCAGCCCATTCACCTGCTCATTCAGTCACTTAACTATATTACATTCTTCTTTGCTCAAAGGAAGTGGCTATTTTCACGACATGTCGTGGAAATCACCTCCGTGAAGTTTTCCACGACATGTCCTGGAAATGGCCTTGGTGAAGTTTTTCACGACTTTTCACGACTTATTACAGCTACCCCAGCCCCTTTTCGCCTGATTGGTCAATCTGACTACCGCCCATTGATACAAACTGACTAGACCCTCACGCCCCCCCCCCCCCCCCCCAGGTTCCAACCTCCCGCTCAGTGGGGGCCGCCATTTTGAGTCAGAAAACGATCAACTCTGATTGGATGAAAAACGTGTCGTGAAAAAATCTCTCCACGCTTTTTCCACGATATGTCGTGTGCCTAGACGCTTCGTTGCTCAAATGTTCTCTCTCATTCATTTTGTCCCGTCTGTCCAGACTTTTCTCTCAGTTTAGCCAGTCACTTCTAGGTTGGCTCACACAGGCCAAGATCTCGTTATTTTGTGAAATTGGGGATAATCTTTTTTTGCTCTGAACGACGAGATAGTCCAAAGTGTAGTGTTTGAAGTGAGTGGTCCTCACTAAATGGCTTCTTTCGCACGTTTACAGCAGCATAATGGTTTGTGTCTCTTATGAATTGGTCTTTGTTGTTTAATGTGGTCGATGATGGTGTGGGTCACCGATGTCGTTGACGAAGAAGATGAAAATGAGGGAAAATTAGGACAAGAAAACAGCCCGTTATCTTTGTGAAGACTGATTTTGGGGGGGGGGGGGGGGTGAATTTGCGGAATGCTCGAATGTCAGATAGAAGAAGAAAAGACGTGCACGGCTGTCTGCACACAAGGGAAATGATCTCTTAATGCCACATTTAGACGACCGTTTTGGCATGGAGCAGTGGAGAAGAAAGTGCAGATAACTTTCACATTCTGTTAAAACTGGCGCTGATAAAGAAGTTAGAAAAAGTTTCTAAAGGAATTTCAGTGTTGCAGAAGAAAGTGTAGCAATGCTATGGAGTTTGTGTTGAAGCAGAAAACTTGGAGCTGACGCAGCGCGCAGAGAGATTAAACGTGGAGAATAAAAAAAGAAACCATCTGTTAATACAGGAAATGCTGTAGTTACTTTCAGTGGATATGAAACAAAAGTGAAAATAACAGAATAAATTTGATACTGTAATGATTCAAACAAATACAACTGAATGCAAAGCTTAAGCAAATGTTAAAGAGAATGGACACGAATTACTTGAATGGAAATTTATGGAGAAACAATACTTCGCCGTGTATCGACCATTAAAGTTCAAAAGTCCAAATTTGGCTTGGACAGCAAGAACCCGCAGTTAAGGAGAAACATTCTGCGATCTGTTTAGATTCTATGTATTTCTATTCAAATACATGTGTTTTATTGTTCGATTGTTTTATTTGTTCAATTTTCCCTTTTTTTTCCTGTTGTTGTTTTTTAGTGTATATTTTATTTTCCTTGACGAAGATTGTTTCCGAAATATGGGCCATTTTCTGTCTTCTCTTTTTGTTTGCGTTTCGTTGTACAGTTTGGGAATTATTTCTCACGTGAGCGCTTTCTTACATACAGCCTTTACTTTTTGCCAAATTCTGACGTTGCCTCTGGCCGTGCTGCGCCCCCCCCCTCCCCCCCCCCCCCAAGTATTTCTGTGGTTTTTATATTTCGTCGTTAAACTGAGAGTTATCTTCCCTGATATTCCAACAATACTGGGCCATGTTGCGAGTCTGGGGCGAGGCTGAGACAGCAATCAGCTGGTACTGGTAGGTTTGTCAATGGTTATATGTATCTAGTAGTTATTGTGTCAGCCCGCTGTATCGTTTACCTGGAAGAGCATCTTACTAGGCAGATATCTACCGTTTGTTTGACCTTAACGCTGCCAGCGAGGAAATGCTGAGCTCTGCAAAGGATTGTTAGAAATTTTGTAGACTCAGAGGTGACCCTTAATATTTTATGGGGTTTTGCCACTGGTTTTGGAAGTCTAGGTAGGTTAGAATAGTTGACGAAAAGAATCATTTTCAAAGAGTTTAAATGTCATAACATATAAAATAATTGTTTGAGTCGGCAAGTTTTCAGGATCCGCTTATCTGTTGATGGATTGCCTAGAATGTTGAATTGGAGAACTGCTGAGTGTTCATTCTGATATTGCATTGACCCGGAACCCCAATAAAGTATTCATCTCTAGGACGCTGATTTCATTGGTTCTGGCAGTACGCTGTTCAAACATTAGTAGTCCGCCAAAAGGCTCCCGTTGGGTTAAAATTGTGTCGAGGAAGCAACTTGTCGTCCGAGGCTAGAGAGTTAACCTAAACTTTTGGCAATTCCAGCTGCCGGCTCCTGCATTAACCCTGTCACCGTGTCATCATGATCGGATTAGTGAGGTGTCTCAGCAATGTTAACCCTTGCAGAACTCGATCCGGAACGGAGGCACTTGAGAGCCTGATTCAGTTTCGGTTGTCATGACAGAGAGGAAAAGGGTGGGTTTTTGTGGCTTTTGTTCGGGATAAATTTGTTAGCGTTGTGAGAGGTTGTTGTGTACTTGGGCGTGCAGGACATTGGCAGAGGAATTGGCTCTCAAGGTAACAATCCTGAGCCTTGTTGGGATATAAAGTTATTGAAAACTGCGATCGAGATTGACAAGAGGTATGACACACGGATTGTATAGACGTGCCAGCTGATGACGTAGGAACTAACTGAACCCAAAGGTGCTTGGAACACGCCGCCCCCCCCCCCCGCACTTTGCCACAGCTCTACGCTAATGTCATAAGTCATTTTTTGACACTTCTGAGAAATAAAGAAAAAAACGGTTTCTTTTCCTTTCATTTAGTGGCTGAAGCCATTGGTTCTATTGGATTATTGCATGTTCCGGTGGGTCCATTTCTTTCTCTACCTGATAGCTGTCATGCTCAGGAATGCGATGAACCGTCATTTGCTTTTTGGTACCAGTCTGATGCCATTATTGTACAGCAGTGACGTCTTCCTTCACTGGGATCAGCGATCAAGTTCATTCGCGCGTCAACGCCAGCGCTTACACGACCAGTGTACCACACCTCTAAAGACAGTGAAGAGAATCAGTGTGATTGGTGGAAGATTCAGCCGTGAGTAGGGTCCACATAGGAGCGATGCAGACTGAGGGCATTGCTAGTTTGGTTTGTTTTCGCGTTCAGTCAACAAGTACTTGTCTTAGATATAAGCCACAGGTATAGAGTAATGGATAGCTCTAACGGTGCCAGGAGTACCAAGACATATAATCAGAAATAGTCATGAGGTAAAACCAGTGATTATTAAATCTATAAATCAACGTTTCTCAAGGTGGGGATCATGCTGCACTGAGGGCGTGTGGCAATCTTTGGGTGGCGCGTTGGACTTCAAAATGGAGTGTAGAGGATTTTTCATAGAATCTTACTTTCAGGGTGTCTTGTAACTTAACTGTATAGATAAAACTGTTCTTTGTTTATGTCATGTTGGTAGTTTCCGTGTTTAGCTTGGATTTAAAAGTCTGAACTTAACGGATGCACGACTGTCATGGTTATGTACAACCTAGCCGGTGTTGTTTAGCTTTCTTTTTGAAAATTGAAGTGGGGTGTGAGACAAAGAAGGTTGAGAACCGCTGCGATAGACAGACAACAGTGAAAGTAATGACAATAGAAAACGTGACCTTTTACACCCTCAGTAATCGAAGTTAAATGTGCAGCACGATAAACTGTCCTTGGAATTCTCTGGATTGTGTCATTAAGAAAGTAACTAAAGATGAAGAATTCATGAGAAACATTGGACTATCTATCCAGTTCTGCACTCCCTCCTCTTTTAAAAAAAAAAAACACAAAAAAAAACACAAAAACAAACATATTTATTTACTTATTTTGGAACAGGTAACAAGCTGAAAGTCCAGAAATATCCCTGGTGTGATTATCTGCACATGTCCCGTGGATTTATCTGCCCACCTTATCAGTCCCAATTTTTAAGTAATTGTTAGAGAAATGGCGGCCCATTTGCTAGGTGACGAATGATTCGGTCAGATTCTCTGTCTCTCTGCCTTTTTTTTTTTTTTCTTTCTCGCTGGTTCTTACTCATGTTTAGAGAAGATGAGAAAAGCAGGGCAAACCTTCCTTGTCCAACATTCCTTAGCCAGCATTATCATTGTTTATCTGGGCGGCAGAGCAGATTTATATAAACATGAGAAAACGATGAATATCATAGCCACTCTTTGTAGGGTTCTCAGCTATAAATAGCTATGAGTCATACATCTGATTTCACTGCAAAAAATTGCGCATTGCTTCGTTTCCCTTCCCCTTTCCCTGCATTGTCAGCAAGAACGACTAGGATTGCTCAGCGGAAAACCCGAACATGTCTGAGAGTGAAATCCGTTCAAGTTAGTTTTGTTTCATAGTTTGTATTAGATATATGCCATCAGATCGGCCAGAAAGTTCGTCTTGACAGACAGGCTATCCTGTTTTGGCTGTCCTAGTGAGTCTGGAGTTTACTACTACGGTTATGCAAACTACATTGGGCCCTTTAAAACTACCATGCGCCCTACAGCTTGTTAGACTATGTTGCTTACGGGAGGGGGGAACAGAACGGCTTGATACTCAATACAAGGATGTTTTCTGTCTGCCAGTCTGTTTGTCTGCGTGCCCCCCCCCCCCAAAGTCCCGTCCCTTCCTTCGCGTCAGAGCAACCGTTTAAAAATTGAAAACAGACTAATTAGCTTTTTCCTTGGCCTTTCACATAATCATTATGATATTCAAGGCCAACGCTGTCTCGTTCAGACAAGTGTAAAATTAGCCCCGTCTTGAGGACATTCTTTCCTCATCTACGGCACAGTTTTGTCTTAAATATATCAGCATGTCCTTTGCTCATCTCTTGGGGTCTGGCACTGTCTTGGGGTCTGGCACTGTCTTGGGGTCTGGCACTGTCTTGGGGCCTGGCGCCGTCTTGGGGCCTGGCACCGTCTTGGGGTCTGACACCGACTTGGGGTCTGGCACTGTCCTGGGGTCTGACACCGACTTGGGGTCTGGCACTGTCCTGGGGTCTGACACCGACTTGGGGTCTGGCACTGTCTTGGGGTCTGACAACGACTTGGGGTCTGGCACTGTCTTGGGGTCTGGCACTGTCTTGGGGTCTGGCATCGTCTTGGGGTCTGGCACCGTCCTGGGGTCTGGCACCGTCTTGGGGTCTGGCACCATCTTGGGGTCTGACATCGTCTGGGGTCTGGCACCGTCTTGGGGTCTGACATCGTCTGGGGTCTGACACTGTCTTGGGGTCTGACACCATCTTGGGGTCTGACACCGTCCCTGGGTCTGACATCGTCCTGGGGTCTGACACCGTCTTGGGGTCTGACACCGTCTTGGAGTCTGGCATCTTCTTGGGGTCTGGTACCGTCTTGGGGCCTGGCACCGTCTTGGGGTCTGACACCAACTTGGGGTCTGACACCGTTTTGGGGTCTGACACCTTCTCGGGATCTGGCACCGTCCCGGGGTCTGGCACCGTCTTGGGGTCTGGCTGCGTCTTGGGGTCTGACACCGTTTTGGAGTCTGACACCGTCTCGGGGTCTGACAGCGTCTTGGGGTCTGGCACCGTCTTGGGGTCTGACACCGTCTTGGGGTGTGGCACCGTCTTGGGATCTGGCACCGTCTTGGGGTCTGACACTGTCTTGGGGTCTGGCACTGTCCTGGGGTCTGACACCGTCTTGGGGTCTGGCATCGTCTTGGGGTCTGACACCGTCTTGGGGTGTGGCACCGTCTTGGGGTCTGGCACCGTCTTGGGGTCTGACACCGACTTGGGGTCTGGCACCACCGTGTAGCGCTGAATAATTTCACCAGCACGTGCATTGTCGTGAATTGGCCCTCTCAGTTCTGGCGTGTCTTTCATTCATCCTGCGCTTCTCTTTACCTTCATTTTTCTTGTAGAAGAGACCGGGCAGTGCCTAACTCTGGCTTTCAAACAGCCCGTGGTGTCTTCCTACTAAAAAGTATTTCCCCGGGTACATGGCTGGCCCTAATGTTACTGGAGAAGAGAGACGCTGTTTTACTTGAAATATATTCTTTATCCACCATACACTTGTAGATAGAAACATTGAGGTACGTGCACTGCACCCCCCTTCATTGAATAAAAAGGAATGAAAAATTACTTTAAAGAGCTCATAGACGATTTGGCTAAAACAAGCTGTCATGTGCAGTTGTGAGAATATATTGGCGCCGTTTCGTGATAGGATCAGCAACAAATGCTTACGTTGTATGGAAGATAAAAGCAGTTTGCTGTTTTTGAGAAGGAATGCTGAGCATGAGCAAGATTTATCCCACGTTTGTGACTGGGAATGTTGAATGTGAGCAAGATTTGTGTATGTCTGGCGGCACAGACAGTCATTTTGACCCCGGGTTGGGTTAGTCTGTCTGATCCAGCTCGTTATGAAGGCCGGGTCATTGCGGTCGGCAGTGTGGGTTGTCATACAGGTTCTCTTTGTCTCTGTAACTAAAGATGGTAAGGATAGGGGTGGGGTAGGGGAGAGGGGGCAAGGGTGTGAAGCCGAGGGAGGTGGGGGGGGGGGGAGGGGGGTTCGAAAAGGAGAGAAAGATTGTCTTCGGTTTACTCATATTTCAGGAAAATTGTGCGGAAGTTATCTGTCTTCCCAGAGAATTTGACCCATCATTGTAATGTACCTCAGAACGTAATGACCAGCCACTTTCCAGCGGGTGTGTCTGAGATATAGCGATTTGCTAATGATGAGTGACATTTTATGAATGCCAATGAAACGAGAGAACTACCGAGAACGCTGCAATTTGTGGTAACATAATAAATGATAATTAGATCTCACAGAACGGGAATCTCCCACCCTCGGGTCTTGGGCTCCTGAGAAAACAAAAATCGTCATGAATCATATTATTGTAAAGGAAGTGAGACCTCCAATGTAATCACGAAAGGCTTTCTAATCGCTGAGTCTTACATTCTGCAAATTATCATAATACCCACATAAAGACTTAAAGGTGAACTTTTAAAAAAATATTTTAAAGACTCGTTGATTTTGAGCCACAACTGAGTTGAACAAAAGAAACTTTTCCGACATTTTGAGACAGAAAGAAAGAGACGCATTTGCTTGCATTCGAATAAAAAAAATATGACAGGAAATTGCATTGTGCGCCTCAGTTTATACATTGATGGTCCAAATCCAACTTTGCAAATCTTATCTGTGTATTCCCCCGGTCAGTGGACCAACTAGTCTTATCAGAGTCAGTATGAACGACAGTGAGGTGGTCGTTACCGGTTTTCTGAGGTCATTGTTGACCAGTAGTTGGAGCGATGGGTACCAGGACTCATTCAACAAAGAACACAAACACACTAGAACGTGTTTAGCACACCAAATTAGCATATAAGAAGGATATTCCAATACTTTGCGAGTTTGTTCCCGTATTATAGAATTTTTCGTGCTTTACTTTGACATTTGCGGTGGGATTTTGTAATCTTCAGATCCGAAAATTGAAATTTGGAAAAACCCTGAAGAAACGTCGAATTCGCACTTGAAAATTGGCCTATGGACCCTGGTGGAAACGATATCATCATCTCTTGCCGCTTTATCATATTGGCAGCAACCTGGCAGGACCCACAGCAATAAGATCTAGAGCAACAACAGTAACAACAACTCTGGCGTATTGGGTTATCCTTCTCCAACTATTTCTTGCAATCAGGTGGTAGATAGCTCAAGACCGGGACTTTGACTACCGGGTTTAACTTTTAGCCAATCAGATTTTAGAGTTTATATTTATCCGTGTCATTTCTGGTTGCCAGACACCGACCACCACGACATGGCCGAAAATATTTATGGACGGCATTTTTCAAGCACTGACAGTTTATTCTAGGCAAGAGTCGTTGTTGTAATAATTATCTTTTAAGTGGAGAACCACATAAAGCTGTCTCGTGCCACCACTTAGTAGCAACATCCCCTGCTTCTGTTTATGTCTGCCATATTATATTAATAGACAGAATCGTTCCGACGGTTGGACGATATTCATTATATCCGAGCACATTCCTGACGCATTTTAGAGTTCGATGGGTTAAAATCTGTGATCAACAGTGTCTGAAGGGCCGAGTCTTGAAGGTCTATTTTGAACCGGAATTTCATTGAGAACCGCAGGTTAATTTGTTAAACTCGGGTCACCGTGTTACGTGCTCTTTTTGGCACGGTAAACCGCTCTTTGTGGCAACAGAGGTAAGTTAGGTCAATTAACTTGCTTATGGGCGACCCGAAGTGATTTGTCTGTCTGTTAGTCTGTCTATCCACAGTGACCCGAATGACCTAAAGGTAAGGTCAGCCTGTGTGGTAGGTCAGTAGCGGTGTCAGCTGTTGGGTGGCTCGGATCTATGTCAGAATAAGATCTTGATACATGCATTTCTGGTTTGTTTGGCCATTTGTTTTCTTATCCAAATCTTCACGTCCGGAGTACACACAGGTGTACACTAATGTACGAGTACATGCATTCACTGGTCTATCGTTTGAAGGGTTTTATAACAAATTTGGTTTCGGCGATGGATCCACATTTGTGACAGATAGATGGATAGGGTCATCTTGTCAGTTGATCGGAATGTCCACGGAGAATTTCATCCGTCTTTCGTTTATATTTACCCGTACTCCATAGACCTCAGTCATTACAGTATTGTTCAGATATTAAACTAGACATTTTGAAAATTAATGCTTGGTGCCAAATCTTACTCAATGAGTTCGGCAACATTCCTAAACTTGCACATTACCGCGAATGCCATGCAAATGAGGCCAACATGTCCTCAGTCGTTATTATTAAATACATTATCAGGTTCCCTTCTTTCGTGGTATAATTTAGTGAAGCCGTCTTTCTAAGTGGTTATAGAGTATAGTGGGTTTTTTTGTTGTTTTATTGCTTGTGGTATGTTGGATTGGGGGAGGGGTGGTGGCTAAACCTGGCTTTCCATAATTTATTACAATCATTACTGCAATTTTCATTGCACTCGAGGATGGAGAGAGCGACTGATAGTTGAATAAATGGATTGTCTAACTCTTTGTGACTGGTAGTTGAATAAATGGATTGTCTGACTTGAGGATGGAGAGAGCGACTGATAGTTGAATAAATGGATTTTCTGACTTGAGGATGGAGAGAGCGACTGATAGTTGAATAAATGGATTTTCTGACTTGAGGATGGAGAGAGCGACTGGTAGTTGAATAAGTGCGTGTTTGATTCAAGGAGAGAGAGAGAGAGAGAGAGAGAGACTGACAGCAGATGTTTGAATAAATAGATTGATTGGCCCGAAGATGGAAAGATAACATGACAAGAAAAAAGAATGAAAAAGATGATGAAGAGATTTTTTTTTTAAAAGCGCCACGAGTTGATGGTCAGATCAAACAGGAAATGCTGATGATGCACATTGGAGAAACAATCTCAGAATCCCACACGATTTCCTGCTGGCTCATGTTTAGCGTGTGTGTGTGGTTTTTGTTTTCTGCTGGTTACGCGCCGTTGTTTGTTGAGCAGGAAATTCCCGTTGTCCATACTGAAAACTTCCAGATTTGTTTTTACCGACACTCGATGGGCATTGATACGATCTCCACAAATCTCACGTAACACGTTTTGTCCGCTCGAGCGTTCCTTCCCCCCCCCCCCCCCCCTGCCGTGTTCCGGACACTCATCACGGTAGGAGGTATCGCTTTCGGGAAATCCCGGTCGTTCTGGACTTGGCACGGAACACAGTGTGCTTTGATGGAGTGTGAAATTGGTAATACGAGATCAGGTATTGACTACACGAATGGCAGGAAAAAGAGATCAGTTTTTACAAATCCAGAAAGAAATCCGATTGATTCACACAGTTACCGTATGTTTCCACGGCATTCTGCCAGGCTTATCATGTCGCCGGTTGTTGTTTCCACCAGGCCGAGACTTTGGGCCGTCAGCATCAGTACTGTGTCGTCAAGGTTTCGGATATCACCGATGTCGTAATAGTCCTCACGGAGAGGAAGAAAGGTCGAGCTGGGCTGGGCCGGACTGGGACTGACTTGGATGGAAACAGAGTTAGAGCTACCTCCTCTCGTGCATGCTGGCGTCCAAGCGGGTGGGCTGTCTGTATAATAAAAATAAAAAAACATTAACGACATTGCAACGCACCTTTCTCTTCCATTCAGTTAATACCAAATGACTGTAGCCTGCAGACTTTATACTTTTTCACTGATGGGCCTCTTCAGGATTCGGTCACATCAAAAAACACTGTGTCGCCTTTATTACTCTTCTTAATTATCTTCCATTTACGACTGACAGAGACAACGTTAGTGACCGAGTATTGATGGAAATTACGCCGGTTCATAGCAAGAAGTGATTATCTCCATTGTGACAAACCAGGTGATGATCTTTCCTTGCACTGAACCGACGATTGTAATGTGCGTTCACAAAGAGCTGTTCTGTGTGACCTTTGCCGCAATGTTCATGGTCTGTCAATATTTATTTTCCTTTGCTTCTCAAACCGTTCAAGTTGAAAGGAGGAGCTAGAGTGGACTGAGTTGAGCATGGGATGGGAAAAGGTAGTTAGGCTGGTTGGTGAGCGCGTTCTAAGTCTATGCAATATCTTGGAGGTGTTGACTGGTCAAAGGGGTTTTCTATTGTCCATCCAGGCGACCAATGATAAGAGTGATCTATAACCATGTTAGAGACGTGAGGGTGTGTGACAGTCAAACTTTATCACAAGGGCATCAGGAAGTACACAGGAAATACAACAACAACAACAGCAATAAAGTAATGGCATAGAAATTGAGAGATTTTGCAACAGAATGATAATGATATTCACGCCAACGCCAGGATTAATTAAAAACTGCAGTTTGTTGAACAGCTGTTACATTCCAGGTGCTGATAAATATAATAAAAATAGTATTATACGTTGATACGCTGGCGATGATATTGATCGTGCTACAGCGATCAGCACTGCGATATTGATGGTGGTATGTATTTGTGTAACAAAGCGTGTGTTGAGGACAGCCAGATGTTGTACTGACTGGAGCTTGGAATTCAGCAGCTGGGAACGTTGGTTTGCTGCAGTCTATGTGTGCACCGAAACAACTGTTTTGTTATGTCACGGAGTGACTGGACGGGCAGTAGTTTCTTTTAGATCAAGAATTGGCAAGAGTTGGAGGAGGATTGGTTTCATAGGATTGGTGTATTGGACAATAACGATGCCCTGCTGGTCATTCATTTTGTGCTGAGCCACTTTTGGAAATACATTGCCGCCTACAAATTTTCTTCGTTTTTTTTTTTTAAACATTCAGTTGCCTTTATTGAATCACTTTAAAAGCAGTGTTACACTTGTGAAAGGAAATGTGCATAAAATGACACACTACGCCAATAAAAGCATGCTTAGCATGTGCCAATATGTGTACAAATTAAAATTAGATCATTAAAAAGGGACATCAAAAGACAGTGCAAAAACATTACAATGATTAAATCAATCTAGTATGGGTAAAGGGGAGTACAACGAAGCTGACAAATCAGGGTAAATTTTTGTCCTCTAGTTACTGTGGATTCCGTTTCTGGAGGTACCAACATCATTCTGGTTGAGGTAAATAGTCTTTTGCACGTGTGTGTGTGTCCTCAAATGACAGTGTAGGCCAATTCGAAATGGACACAGATTATTGTAAAAACCACGGCATTGGGGTTGGTGACAAACCTATCGCAGAATTATGGCAGGAATGCATTCGTAAACGTACGGTCAACATTTTGCCAAGTTATGCCAAAAAAGAAAATATGACGCATTATCCTGCCACCTTGACCTCCACGTCAAAAAGACTTACACAAAATTCGCCTTAAATGTTGAGAACATGGAGTTTAAAATCTGAATGTGACTGTAAATGGTTGGTAGCCAATCGAGAAAGGAAGTAATTTGACTGAAGCAGTGGTACCTGGTAAAAGGCATCCGTAGTCCTCCACGTTGTAAGACGCATCAGGGACGAGGGCAAAAGATACATGTAGTTTAATTGTAACCTGATGATTATGGTCGACATTTCACGAAACGTATGTACAGAAAGTCATGGAAGTAAGACGTAAACACAAAAGTATTTTGGTTTTTCCGAAGGAGACATTGATATAGATACCGAAAATAGTTCAGATCAAAGCAAAGATCTCCAAGTTAGACGTTGCAAGTAAGGTTGTCCTACATTTTGGAGTCCCTTGCTACCCCCGGGCTATATCTCCATTTCCGCATTCGTTTCATGCTACACCAAGCACTCATAGCGGCCTGACCTGAATGAGGCGCCTATCACAAATCGTGTTTGCACAGATCAGTGAGCAAATACAAACTTTTCACGGCACGCGAGTAACTTTTCAGATCAGATATCGGGCGTGGGGCTTTTGGAACGTTGTTGTAGTCGGCACACTGGGTGAGTGTGGGGGTGCTGGAGCCGGAATTCGATATTTCTGAGAGAAAAACGGGGCTGGCTAGAGAATGGATTCAGTGTTTGAAAGGAGGCTGCGATCAGTCTGGAAAGCGGCGTGCATTTGGATATCTGGGGTGCCCATGGACAAGAGAAAGTTGTATTTGACATTTCTTATTAATAAAACTTGGCTCAAAGAAACTACATTCTGTCACTACTTCAGATCATTTGGGTAATCACAGACTTGGACTTTTCCGGGAAGGGCCATCAAGAGGTAGAAGGGGGAAGAGTGATTGAATCAGTCATCACCGCCGCTGCTTATCCGATTCACTATTTGACATAAGGAAACACGGCAAGCGTTTGCTGATTGGAGTGAATCATGACCGTGTCTGAGAGCGCTGATGTTGTATTGTGAGTGTGGGAGAGACACGGGTGAAGGCTGTTTGTATTTTGTACTTTGTTGGGAAATATACCGCAGCTTGTGATGTTCTATCAAGTCAATTGCGAAATCTCTGAAAACTGCACTTGACACGTTATCTACGCGCGGCAGAAAAGTCCTACACTTATGCAACTTATTGCCATCGGCATTTTGTGTTTTAAACCTTAGGGGAGGGGGGGGGGGTGTAAGGGAGTTGTCCTTGCTCATGATTTTTTAAAAAAGGTTTTTATAATTAAAATATTAATGAAAGGTGTGTTTCATTCATCAATGTTTCTCTCCTGGCAAAGGAAGGTAGCGCTTTGGATGTCTTTCATGTTTTTGTTTTTTTATATGTCAGAATTTCGGCTGTTTTTGAAAACAGAATGCGATTCTAGGAACTGAATTGTCAGCCTTGCGTTTCCCCATCTCCCACAGTGACAACACAAGTTTAGTTCACCGTATGCCTCATTTTCTTGTTTTCTGTCAGTAGTCAGGAAAATCTGACTGTTGACCACAATGGTTACGTAGTTTGACACCAGCTGTTAAAGCGCGAGTAGTTAGTCACTGCTGCTGAGTAAATACAGCCCTGAAGACTTATCGCTCACGCCAGATCCTTTCTGTAGAGCCATCCATCACCGCCCGTCTAGAGTCAATTGGCTTGAAAAGTAGTTCTGGTTACTGGTGCCACAAGTCCAAAAAGCGGGTCTTGCAGTCTTGCACATGGGAGCGAAAGCGAACACTCCATGTACAGCTGTCAACATCTGCAAGCCATTCAATTTCTGTTTGCCGGAGAAAAGTTTTTTTGACATCTACCATAACGGTCGTGAGATTTTCATGTTGTTTTTTTTTTTTTGGTTCTAATTCGTTTGTTTCTTTCAAAGAGCGCAGTGTTACTAATTTTTATTATTATTTATGGGTGACTTTCAATTTACTACAAGTCAGCTGACCTGGGACAGATGCACAAAATAGAAATTCATGTAAATAGAGACGTAGAGATGGATGGGGAAAGCAAGATCATGTTTTTGATCTGCCGGTTGGTTCCAGTGACATCTTTGAAATGCGTCACGCAGTGAACAGAAATAAGTTCTGTACTAAACACATAATACATGGGGAGGTTCCATTGTGTCAAAGGCTACGTGTTTCTTTTTGAAAGGTTCAGATATTAAAGCATGTAGCCTGAAATATTACAAAAAAACAAAGTCATTTTGTCTCATTTGCCCAATATCAATGCATATATCGATCTTTATACTCGTGCACTGTAGCTGCATCAACAACAGTATTAAAGGGTGGAGATAGTTTAGAAAGATTTCCTGTGTCGTATCTGGCAGGTCTAATGATTTCTGAACAGTTGTTATTGTTGCTATTCTAATATCTGAGGCTTTTTAGCGATCGGCGTGACAGATGTAGTCGTCGGCCTATTGGCCTTGTAATTAGGGCACTTTACTTGGGTATGAGTGGTTTCTGGTTCGAATTCTGGGGAAAGAGGCGGGAGGGGGCTTCAGCCCCACTAATTCGTCGAGTTTTTTTTTTAGAGCAGTCACTCGCTGGCGGCCTAACCTGGGCTGGAGCCGCTTCTCTGATATAACTTTGTGGTACTTAATAGACACAAAAGCGCAACAGAGATAACAAAAAGACACATCTCACAATGCTTGTTCATCTTTCTTGTAACTCGTGGTCGTTGACGATGAAGACATCAGACATGAGCATGTGGCAGATACAGACACCTTGACGCAGCTGCGGACGAACAAGATTGTGTCTGTCTGTTCCGGAGCGTCAAGACAAAGACCTCCACCTGGCGTCCTTGGGAAGCTCAGATTCCATTTCGAACTGGTAAATGTCAGCGTCCATCTCATGTCGTTAATGTAGACTGGACAGGATTAATTAATGCAGGAGGCTCGATGGTGCAAAATACTCGCTATAGAGATGCGGCCCTTTCAATTAATCCCTAATGGAGACCACTTGAAATGATGACAGCTATTATATCAGCATGGGAGAAAACTCAGTGGGCTCTGTGGAAGGTTTTCAATGCATTTGAGAAAGGACGGCAGAAACCTGACGAAGGTTTCATGTCTAGTATGACCTGGGTGTGGTCGGGCCATCGAAGGGTGTGTGCAGGTCAAGGGTCATAGCATTCTTTTGTTCGAGGGGGTTCTTGTCTTCTTCAGAAGTTCTCGTGGTTTTCTTTTCCAGAAATGTTTGTGTGTGTGTGTGAGGAGGGAGATGGAAGGGGGGGGGGGGAGAGAGTGAGAGAGGGAGAGAGAGACAGGGAGGCGAGAGAGATATAGAAAGAAGGTGTCGGGGGGGGGGGGGGAGAGAAACAGGGAGAGAGAGTGAGAGATACGCAGAGAGAGATCGAGATCTTTGTTTTCGGTTGGTAGTTTTCTTTCTGTATGGAGAACTGGACGCTCCTCATCCACTCGGAGGTTGAGAACCGCTGTCATTTCAGGATTTCTTTTTATGGTGGTTGGAGTGGGAGAGATTTGAGTTCGTCATAATGAAAAGAAATATGTATCGATTAACAGCCAGCGGCATCGAGCGACTTCTTTTTTGTTATTGACCAGTGTGGAGCTCTGCATGAAATAGCCTGTGGCGGTTCTGTTTAATGGCATCCGCCCCACATCACCACACCCCCACCCCCCCCCCCCCCCATAATGCCCGAGTTTACATCCAATGTATGATTAGTGGTGGCCTTGGGGAGTGGCAACAGTACACGTACAGATTTACCGGGCTTTTTCTTTCTTGTTCCTTTTCATGTGCGTTTTATCAGAATGATTCTGCTGAGGTTTTCAGTGGACGGCCGTCATTGTCGGCAGGCAAATCTCCCAGGTTGTCTCGTTGTTTCTGCTCTCGCCAGTTCTTTATGCGTGTCTTGTGTTTCAGTTTGACATTCTTGTCATTGTCGTAGGACTCGTCTCTTTTCCTCGTCACTCTCCTATTATTGTCCATGTCACATTTCCTCTCCATGTCACTTCCATATCATTGTCCATGTCACATTTTCTCCCCATGTCATTGTCCATGTCACATTTTCGCTCCATGTCACTTCCATATCATTGTCCATGTCACATTTTCTCCCCATGTCATTGTCCATGTCACATTTTCGCTCCATGTCACTTCCATATCATTGTCCATGTCACATTTTCTCCCCATGTCATTGTCCATGTCACGTTTTCTCTCCATGTCATTGTCCATGTCACATTTTCTCTCCATGTCACTCTCCATATCATTGTTCATGTCACATTTTCTCTCCATGTCACTGTCTATGTCACATTCCTCATACCATACTATTCATGTCACTCAGCAAACCATTGTCTATGTCACATTCCTCATACCATACTATTCATGTCACTCAGCAAACCA
>OZ007570.1:1856036-1911036 GCA_963931925.1 Onchidella celtica
TCGCCATCATCACCATCTCATCACCATCCTCACCACCACCACCACCATCATCATCATCATCATCATCATCGTCGTCGTCATTATCGCCATCATCACCATCTCATCACCATCCTCACCACCACCACCACCATCATCATCATCATCATCACCACCATCTCATCACCATCCTCACTACCACCACCACCATCATCATCATCATCATCATCATCATCATCATCATCATCACCACCATCCTCACTACCACCATCATCATCATCATCATCATCATCATCATCACCATCTCATCACCATCCTCACTACCACCATCATCATCATCATCATCACCATCATCATCATCATCATCATCACCATCATCATCATCATCATCATCACCATCTCATCACCATCCTCACTACCACCACCACCACCATCATCATCATCACCATCTCATCACCATCCTCACTACCACCACCACCACCATCATCATCGTCACCATCTCATCACCATCTCATCACCATCATCATCATCATCATCACCATCTCATCACCATCATCACCATCATCATCATCATCACCATCTCATCACCATCTCATCACCATCATCATCATCATCACCATCTCATCACCATCTCATCATCATCATCTCATCACCATCTCATCACCATCATCACCATCATCATCATCATCACCATCTCTTCACCATCTCATCACCATCATCATCATCATCACCATCTCATCACCATCTCATCATCATCTCATCACCATCTCATCATCATCATCACCATCTCATCACCATCATCATCATCATCACCATCTCATCACCATCTCATCACCATCTCATCATCATCATCACCATCTCATCACCATCATCATCACCATCTCATCACCATCATCACCATCTCATCACCATCATCACCATCTCATCACCATCATCACCATCTCATCACCATCATCATCATCATCACCATCTCATCACCATCTCATCACCATCTCATCATCATCATCACCATCTCATCACCATCTCATCACCATCATCACATCTCATCACCATCATCATCATCATCACCATCTCATCACCATCATCATCATCATCATCACCATCTCATCACCATCTCATCACCATCATCATCATCATCATCACCATCTCATCACCATCATCATCATCATCATCACCATCTCATCACCATCATCATCATCATCATCATCACCATCTCATCACCATCATCATCATCATCACCATCTCATCACCATCATCATCATCATCATCATCACCATCTCATCACCATCACCATCATCATCACCATCTCATCACCATCATCATCATCATCATCATCATCACCATCTCATCACCATCATCATCATCATCATCACCATCATCATCATCATCATCATCACCATCATCATCATCATCATCACCATCTCATCACCATCATCATCATCACCATCATCATCATCATCATCACCATCTCATCACCACCATCATCATCATCACCATCATCATCACCATCTCATCACCATCATCATCATCATCATCATCACCATCATCATCATCATCATCACCATCATCATCATCATCATCACCATCTCATCACCATCATCATCATCATCATCACCATCTCATCACCATCCTCACCACCACCATCATCATCATCATCATCATCATCATCACCATCTCATCACCACCACCACCATCATCATCATCATCGTCATTATCGCCATCATCATAATTATCATCGTCACCATCATCACGACAATGGTCATCACCCCCACCATCGTCATCATCATTCGCCTGTATGTACCACCGCGAGGAGAAAGAGCTGACGTTCAGCCGCGAGCCGAAAGGGTTCAAAGAAAAGTGCGATGTTTTATGATGCCAAGGTCTTCTTCGCACCTGAACCAGTTGTACTGTTGAACGCTGTGAAAGATTTTTAACATTTCCTCCATGTGGCAAAGCCTGGTGTTTTTCACGGGGAATGAGCGAGGTTTCATGAGCAGATTCCCGGGAGTAAACGAGCGACTTGTGATGTGGCAACTGGCTTAATGGCCCGGGCAGAAAACATCAAAACTCGCCACCTCCGAGTGTCATTGTCACTGCCCTTGATTGCTACACGAGGGCAAGTCGTTAATGGCATCCAAGCCCGGGGCCGAGGGCGAGGGACCGTTCACTGGGGGTGGGGAGGGGGAGGGGTTGACGTTCGCGGGGTGGGGGGGGGGGGGCGGCGACATCAGTAAGGTCTGTGATTTTTTGTTATTGTTGTTTTCCAGGAAGCTTTTTCATTCCTAGTCTCTGGCATCCAAGAGTGTCACAGTTGTAGTCAGTTTCTTCTTTTATGTGTGTGTTTGTTTGTCCTATATGGTGACTAGTGAAAACTGCCTCAAGCGACTGAGTCTGTAAACCTCAGGGCTCGAATGGACGTCATTTTTTTTTTTTTTTTAATTTGTTCATTTTGAATGCTAGAAGAGGCATTTACAATCGCTGTGGGTACTTACAAGCCATGTCTATCCCTAGCTCTCTCTCTCTCTCTCTCTCTCTCTCTCTTTATCTTTCTCTCTCTCTCCCTCCCCTCTCTCCCTCTCCCTCCCCTCTCTCTCTCTCTTTATCATTCTCTCTCTCTCCCCCCCCTCTCTCCCTCTCCCTCCCCTCTCTCTCTCTCTTCCCTCCCTCCCTCTCTCTCTCTCTCTCTCTTGTTCTCTCTCCCTTTCCCTCCCACTCTTTTTGCCCCGTCTCTTCCCCCTCCCCTCTCTGCCATTTCTCTTTCTTCTCCCCTCTCCCTCCCACTCTTTTTCTCCCGTCTCCCCTTCCTCCCCTCTCTCCCATTTCTCTTTCTCTCCTTTCTCCTCTACCCCTCTCTTCCCTTCTCGTTCCCTCCTCTCTCTCTCTCTCCCTTTCTCTTTCTCTCTCTCTCTCTCCTAGCCCCCCTCCATATTCTCTATGCCACGCCTTCCATCTCTTTCACCATGTCTTGTCTTATATTTTTAACGAGTTTCTTGTGTCACTGACAGTTTCTGACAAGCTGACTACCCAACACAGGGATCAATCAATGAACATCCAGTCATGTAAGTAGGCCAGCGCTGTACTGCACTCTCTGGCAATGGTTCTGTACTACAGGAATGACTGTCCTCCCACATTGAATGGCAGCGCTAAGAGATGAGATACCGTTGATTCCATTTGACTTACAGCCAGTGAAGTGCTGTACAAACTATGGGGTTAACATTGCTCTCTCTCTCTGTTTTTGTCGTTGGTGGTGTAGAATTGTATAGTCACTCAACATCAGAAAGTGGCTCTTTTTATTACGTCCATTAATCTATTCTCTTAGTTATTCATTCATTCATTCATTCATTCATTCATTCATTCATTCATTCATTCGTTCATTCATTTATTCATTCATTCATTCATTCGTCATTCGTGTGTTTGTTAGTTCTTTCGTTCATTCATTCATTCATCATTCGTGTGTTTGTTAGTTCGTTCGTTCGTTCATTCATTCATTCATCATTCGTGTGTTTGTTAGTTAGTTCCTCCATTCGCTCATTCATTCATTCATTCATTCATTCGTTCGTTCGTTCGTTCGTTCGTTCATTCATTCATTCATTCAGTCATTCGCCATATTATTCCTGTCTGAAGACATTTGGATGAACATAAAATGATGCAGCAATTCTCTAGTGTGTTTGTCTTAGTCATGAGATAGGGTGGGAAAGAATGTTTGTCAGCCCCGGGCACAGGCTTGAAATGCGAATCCCCATCCTACCGGCAAGGAAAGTTCATATTGAATTACGACTGACATATTCCCTACCCCCTGCCATGCTTTGAGTCCCCAATCTTCTTGTGTTCAAGTTGTAAAATCAAAGATTTCCTGATGAAACATTTGGCAAGGAACGAAATTGTTCCAGGGAAAAGAACTGGCAAAGAATATTAAACCGCGTTTTTAATTCCGGGAATGATTTGGCGAGGAAGATTGTTGATTCCCGGAAATTCTGTGTATTTTGTATTCAGATTTCCGGGCTAAAAATGCCAGATTTTGTAGGGCTGGGAACATCGTGGCGGGGCGACCTTGTGCAAAAACCCCGTGTCCGTGTAAGATTCGATCATTTGACATCCTGATCCCCAGGTTGATATCTTAACCCCCGGGCCACCGATAGACGTCCGGACTGCCACACGCTGGAGGTATTGATTGATAAGAACAGAAATTTGTACGACAGAGTAAATTGCCAGCAATTGTCTTTGGCTGGCTCAAGCTGTGGCGGAAGCTCTGCAAGAAGTAGAGAAACGCCGGTGTTGCACGGTGTGCGGGTAAAGACGGGTTATCTTTAGATAGTACCGCTGCACTGAAGATGAAATGCAGATGATCGACTGGTTGGGTCGGTCGTGTGCCACCATTATAATGTGTCTTGCGTACAGCACCAAAACAGCAAGGGGAACTTCAACTGCTATTGTAAAAGGGTGCATAATTTTATATATCTGGAACACGCAGCTGAGTGGTTAAGAATTGAAATTCAGGGGCGTATTCTACAATGGGAAGTCGCTGAACATGTTACATGAATACACGCGACAGTATTTCTCTCTCTTCTGTCCTTCTCCTCCTTCCTCACCCCTCACCCCCCTTTTTTCTTATTTATTTATTGTAAATTCAAATTCGCTTTGACTATCTTGAAGACTAAACAATTCCACTATTATGCATAACCACCGAAAACCTATGCGAGACAGGGCACAACTGTGGGAGCTATTCTGAGAGCTATTATTTAGATTCTGAGAGCTATTGTTTAGCATCTGAGAGCTATTGTTTAGAATCTGAGAGCTATTGTAAAGATGAAACAGCGCAGACCACAGTCAGTTGAAAAGCTCTCTCCGAAGAACTCTGGTTTAGAAGCTTTTCCAATCCAATACCCTATTTCCATATAGCGCATTTTCATCCCAGCACGTCCATGACAGAATGGATTCCCAGTTTCCCGCTTGTGTGTCAGAGAGTGTTTTGCACTGACGTTAAAAGCCATACAGATCTTGGCTTGTGTGCCGAATGGGACAAAATTAATGGCATCAAACACCTTTGCTTGTTGCACTGGACAGCAGAAAACATCGGGTAGGCTGAGGTTTTGTTGACGTGGGATTAGGGACAAGCAATCTGTTTCCGTTGCTGTGGCAAGTCATACACAATGCAGGGGAAAGGTCGTGACCCTGCCTGGCAAAATGGAGCTTAGGGGTGGTGACATCACTGTTTTACAATATTAGAAGTAAATATTTCTATGGGGACAGTTAGAACTCGTGTTGTTTGTTTGGTCAGAATCGACAAAAATTAATAATAATAAATAATGTGGATGGCATTTATATAGCGCATATCCATTAAAAATGCTGTATGCCCTTTACAGAAAGACTTGTTCTCTCGGCTTGCATCTCTCTCACTCGCTCTTTCTTTCTCTCACCCTCTCTCTCTCTCACTCTCCCTACCTCTCTCTATCTCAGAGCAAATTGTAACGCAGCCTGTTAGGCGCAGTTCACAACTCACAATAGTTCACAATAGTTCACAACTCACTACAGTTCATAACTCACAACTTGTATTCTAAATCATTATATATGAATATATACGTGTATTAAGGTTTATATAATAATGAATTATAAATTTTTGTTGGTGATATGGGGGTTAAGAAATTACGTTTCTTGTACCGAAGAGTTGGAAAATCTGTAACTTTAATCACTTTGAAACTGTCCTTACCGAAGCCTTTCTAATAATAAGACCAGTCTTAAACCATCACTCAAGTCAAATTAGTGACCATTGCTTGGCTAATTAATTAATTAGTTAATTGGTTGACAGGATAATTATGATTGTTATTTATTTTGGCGGGGGGTTGGTGGACGTTTCTGGTAGTGTCTCCTTCTGTCTTTTCATTCAGCTAGATTCTGTCTGTCTGTCTGTCTGTCTTGCTTCTTCCTAGCACAATGTGGCGGTTGTCGTGTCGATGCGCTAGTCTCCAAATTCAAACCAAGCCGATTACATTCAATCTGTTCTGTCCCAATGCTTTCACAATACTAAGGATAATAATACAGTCAGATCAATCTTAACTGTTCTTACTGCACGTCAAACATCTCTCTCTCTCCCTCCCCCCCCTCTCTCTCCCTTCCCCCCCCCCCCCCCCCCGTCTCCCTTTCCGTCCACCTTTCTCGTTTATCTTTCTTTCTTTCTTCCACACTTTCACGAGCTGTTTCGATAAGGCGCTGATTTGTGCGGCCTCTCTGTGTGTCTCTCAGCTGGGACAAGACGTGGGTGGGAAGACGGAATGATCAAATAGAAGAAGGAAAAGTAAAATGCTTGGACAGGAGGAACAAAGGAAATCATTTAATATCTGAACTAGGACGAGGGGAGGAAAAGACGGAAAAATAATCATACCAAGGAAGATACAACAAAGCCTGTAATTCTGTGGAAGAAGAAGAAGAAGAAAAAAGAACAGGGAAATTGTCTGGTTGGGAATTTGTTGAAATAAAGGGGGAGAACTGGAGGCAGAAGGTCGTTGATGAGATGTTTACAGAATACAAATATTCCCCCCCCCTCCCCCCTCCCCCCTCCCTCCTCCGCGCCCTCCCCCCTCATTTTTTCCCGCACACACACACGGACATCCTCCCCTTTCCCTCCTCCTACCTCATTCTCCTCTTTCCCTGAATTTCACTCCACGCCTCCTCCTGACATTCTGTTGAGTTCTCTATAAAGAGTAATGAAATGTCGGGATTTCTTGTTGACCTTGGCGTGTGCGTAATTTGGTTTTTACTTCAGTTGTGGGAGGGTTTAACATTTTAATTTTACCCAGATGGTTTTAGAACAGTGGATTCCTGCCTTCGACCCTTCTACGAAACGAATTTCGATCTGAAGTTTGGAGGACAGGAATGGAATTGGTTGTCAAAAATAATTTCAGTTGCCAACTTAAAAAGCCGAGATCTTAAAGTGCACGAAATTTTGTTCTCAGTAAATATAAGGCCTTGTCGCTGCTACCTGAAGGAGGCATAAGTTCGGGAATTAAACATGACGACACAGACAGACATCTGGACATAGAAAAGGAGACTTCCCAATGTAATGTCCGGCCTTTACATGTTTTAGGCTATACACAGTCATGACCTTCTAAATTGAAACACGACCTTGTTTAACTCTTTGTGTGACATGCATTTTTCCAAGTTTGCCGTTACAGGAAGAAAATAGTGGGGGAGGTGAATGAAAACCAACTACAGCAACATTTATGAATCGAAATTTGTGCACTGATACATCGGTGATTGCGTATTGGCACAAACGTGACCAAGAACCGATTCATCGGCTTTGGGCACACAAAGAGTTAATGTGGGTCAAGTTTAGACATTTGAATTTTGATGTGAAACCCTTCAAGTTTCATTGACAAACCAGCACGTGCTGGTGGGCAGAAACATCTAGATCTATCTTTGCCTTTTTATGTCACTGTATATTGTTCCAAACATACGTCTGCCGATCAGCAGAGAATATTTTAACAAATTTAACAGTAGCCAAAAGGATATCACAAATTTACGTTAGTCTGGTGAAACTGCGGATTTTTCAGCTTACAGTTTCAGCTGTTCCAGCCTGTACTTTGTGACGCACTGACTTGACTCTATAGTCCATGGTTGCGTGGTAAACTGGCATAACACGGCATTTACAAATTGTTCAGAAGAAGCCAAAAAATTGAAATAGTTCCGATGTTTTGAAAAGCGTTTAGATTTCAGACTTCCAGCCTCAACGTACCAGGCAGGTTTGGCCGGCTGTCAAGGATTGCACGTGTGGCAAATATCTCAATTTCTTTAAAAAAAAAAAAAAAGTCAAGTTACCCTGCGGTACTGGATCTGGCAGCGGCCAAAGTTAGAAACGGTTAATCATTGTGTTTCACATCAGCTCTTCTCCATGATCTAATGAGGAAATGGATCCGTTATGTTACTTTTTCCACGTGCCCGCCGATTGTGATTATAATACAGTCATGTTATTATTTATCCCTGCCTTTCGTATCACATGTGTGAGTGTCAACACAAGAATGGAAACATTAACCTTCTGGAATACAAAGTGACTAATCCGAAATTATCAGAGTAGAAATATGAAATTTTAACGAGGATCAGCATTTTCCAGGGCCAAATCCTTTTGCTCCTTGACTGTATCGTTTTGGTTTCCTATACTCACATAATGAAATGAAGGACAGACGTGAAAGTGAAACTGCACGAGGAATGTCTTTCAGAGAAAATCTGTGGTATTCACCCCCGATACCTGGAGGGTTACATGTACAATCTTGGGGTCTCGTTCGTTATGCGATCCTTCCCATGGCGTTCATGATGTGAGAATCTCTCCCAGCAAGTCTGTACAATTTCAGAACACTTTGCATTTGTCTTGGAAATGCACCGAAAGCTACAGCAATCCCCCATGTCGCTCGGATTTACACAAAATTCCTGCCCATAAATTTCTCAGGACGCAGTTGGCAGCGTCTCAGAACGTTCAATTCTTACTGGCTTTTAGGCATGGATTACTTGAAATACGCAGGACCACAGTGGCAATATTCACTGACCATACCAACAGAATACATTGTAATTGAAAAGTAAACAGCTGCTACAAATTTCATTCATCCGAGACTTCAACACATTTACTGTATCAGGAATCAATGCTGTGGAGAAAGTCTGTAAATGGACAAGTCTAATAAACCGTGACTAAAGAGTTCCATTTAATGTTCTATCAAAGCTGAAGTGATCCGCTGTGCAATGTCAAGTGAAACACAATGGAGGGCACTCTTGCACTTTATGCAAACATTCAAATTTAAATCAATTAATGGCTGGTGTATGGCAGAATTAAGAGTATTTGAAATGTTGAAAGAACGGGTTTACCCTGGGGTATGCCGGCAAGTTTCCAGTGTGTGCAAGTTTAGGTCCCGTAGCCCGACTTGACCGGATGATCAGTCAACGTTTTGCAGCTGTCGCGAGACGGAACTAGAAATCAACATTGAACATCGTGGCGTTATTTAAGAAGTGAGCGATGGTGGGGGCTATGGAAGGGGGCAGGGTCGGTGCCCGCTGGGCAGGCCTGTTTGAACATTATGACGGTCTCCCTGGACAGAATCTTTTCTACTGCACCAGAGTTTCTTCTCCCTTTCAAAAACCATGTCAATGTGCATGCAAAGCTCCCCCAACCCCTTGGGGCCCCTGGCCAGCTGTCCAGTGTACTCATGTGTGGAGCTGAGACGGCTCTGCACCCCGGGTAGTGATTAGTGTAAGTAGGGGGGGCAATCACGATCTTTGGTCATGAGATGGGACCCCTTTTTTTGGTGGGGGGGGGGGTGTCTGATGTTTCAAAAAGTGCTGAAATATTCATCACCGCCATCATTATCATAATGATCACCACCCACCATCATCATCTCATCAGCATCCTCACCACCCACCATCATCATCTCATCAGCATCCTCACCACCACCATCATCATCATCATTATCGTCATCGTCATCATCACCACCACCATCATCATTATCGTCATCGTCATCATCACCATCATCATTATCGTCATCATCACTACCACCATCATCATTATCGTCATCATCACCACCACCATCATCATTATCGTCATCATCACCACCACCATCATCATTATCGTCATCGTCATCATCACCATCATCATTATCGTCATCGTCATCATCACCATCATCATTATCGTCATCGTCATCATCACCACCACCACCATCATCATCATCATTATCATTATCGTCATCATCACCATCATCATTATCGTCATCGTCATCGTCATCATCACCACCACCATCATCATTATCGTCTCGTCATCATCACTACCACCATCATCATCATCATCGTCGTCGTCATCATCACCATCATCATCACTATCATCATCATCGTCGTCGTCGTCATCATCATCATTATCATTATCGTCATCGTCATCATCATCACCAACATCATAATCTCATCACCACCATTGTCATAATTATCATCATCATCGTCGTCATCATCGGGGGAGGAGGGGGGGGGGGTCTGATATTTCAAAAAGTCTGCACGTGAGTCGTACTTTGTTTAACGGATTTCCTGGCTTGGAGCTAAAGACAGTGGCAGAAGACAGGGATCTAGTGTCTTTGTTTACAGAATATGGTGTAGGTTTAACTTGAACTTTTTGTTTTCTTTCTGTAAAGAATAGTTGGACATAATTGTCAGGAGCAGAGTTAGGGTCTTGGGGAGCATTCGACTGCACGAGAGGCAGCTAACTCACACTCGGACACAACCACACAAGAAACGTATTAAACAACTAGAGGATCTATATATGTCAGGCCGGTCAGGCCATGTTTTACATAAATATTAATAAACAAAACAAAAGACAATAGAGGTATATTCAAAGCAATAAATTCTAATTACTAACTTAATCTATGATATTCATGTAATTATGGTTCCTTATTGGATGTACTGCAATCAATAGCAAATAGGTATATTATACGAAACTAGATATCAATTTAAAGTGTCAGTTGAGTCGCCACTGGCCAGTCGCCAGGCAAACTCTCCCTAAATCATATGGGCTTGAATGTTAGGAGAGCCCAGTACGTTCCAAGCCTACAGAAGCACACTTCGGCTTGTAGGTAATTATGCAGTTGCAAAAAAACTATTTATATATATGCACAATCATTATTCAATTCATCAACAATGTGCCATATTACTTCAATCATACTATGGAAATAATTCTATAACACAGGCCACTCGTCGTCGAGTGCCAGCTGGGGTTTCCTTAGACTTCCTATGAGGCTGTGGTTCTCTCTCTATCTCTGATCTTCTATTATGCTTGAACAAATAAGATATATTAAGATTGGTCACGCCTACTGGTAGGCGCGAACATCAAAATAGCGCAGCGTGGGCTTTCAAAGGTCAGCCCACTCAGACCTTTCTTTCTAGAGCTCAGTCACTCCGTTAGCAAGGACTTCTAGTCTTCAAATCACAGTTCAGGTACTGGCCAACCGGATATACATCACGACACGATGCTTCTGCTCGTTTGTATTCAATAAATCGGAACGTTACACGATGTTTTATACTATCTAATTACCCAGCAGTGCTAGTCCGCCGGCCCAATTAGTTCAGCTATCTCATTGGTCGAAACCTCCCACCATTTTAATTGTAGTAATACGTCTGCACTATTCTACCAGCCAGTTAACGTGCAAAAACTTGTCTAGTCATACTTAACAATGTCAACTATCCCCACCTTGTTTCACCCCTACTCCATTACTTATTAATCACGAACATTAAAACCGACAAGCGTGACTCTAACAGTCAAAGATCTTAAAATAGTATTAACCTAGATTCCCTAGTCGCGCTGCGAGAACCAGCTCGCGGCGTCCCGGGCGTGGAGAGCGAAAACAATGGCGGCTTGAGGTCAAGTTGTCCAAGCGGCGGCCTAGCAACGCTACTGTTTACCATAGGAAACACAAACCGTTTGCCTCGAATTTGATAGTAGGCCCACGATGTAGTACATAGTAAGCCTAGCTTTTTGTTTTACGTTGTCGAGAAAAGTAGATCTTGAGTGCTACAACAATCAGGAAAATGTCAGAGATTCTAGAATAAGAGAACATTGTAGGCCTACAATTGTTTTTAATACATGTATAAGGAGGTCTAGAAGAAGAAACTCAGAAGCTTGGACCGACAGACTCGCAAATTCTTACTTCAACGTGTGTGTTAGAGAGAGAGAGAGACAGAGAGAGAGAGAGAGAGAGAGAGAGAGAGAGGGAGAGAGGGGTATTATAAGACGTACCACCATAACAGCTACAAAATCAGAAAAAATGAAAGTAATCGACAACCTCACCCCCCCCCCTCTAATAAAATAAACAGACGGATATCATGATCCAGCAGAAGCTCAAGTGCATGGGCAGACACTCACTAGTACCATGTGAGAGTGTGAGGGGGGGGGGGATAAGGCGCAAGCATGATAATGGCTACATAAAATCATAATTTGCTACGTCAACAGCAGCCTCCAACTACCTGTGACAGACACCCCCCTCCCCCCCCCCCCCCGAAAAAAAAGACAGAGAGAGAGAGAGGGAGAGAGAGAGAGAGAGAGAGAGAAGATAGGGGAGACAGACATGTAGAGGAGAGGGAGAATAAATTTCCGGGTTCAGTCCCAGAATTACCCGCTCCAGATTAGACTTAACCATCTTTTTCTTTTTTTTTTTTGTCTTATAAAAGTAAATCTGTGTGTGTGTGTGTTTTTTTTTTGGCCAAGTAGGCCTACATTGTATGGATAGGCGCTAAATTCTAGGTCTACCCTCCTGCATTGTAAGTGTATGATTGGGTCATCGTCCAGTTCGAAAATTCGATAATCTGAAAGTTGTAGCTGGGGATGGAGGTGTTCGGATTATCGAGACTAGACTGTAGGCTGTTGGAATAGAGATCTATACAACACACCTTACTACTACACTACACCGACACTACTATAGGCCCCTAACTAGTCTAGTCTACGACACGTCACTTCAACTTGACTAGATCTACACAAACTACTACATAAACTAGATCTAGCTCTAGATCTAGGTTCTCTTTAGAACTCAATCTGAATGCTAAATCAGCTGACTGAGTTAGAATGCATTACTGCCATTGAGACCATCATGGAATGAATGAGGCTGGAGGAAGGGGGGCTCGTTAACTTCTTAAAATGTTATCACCTGTGAAAAGATCGGTCCGTTTCCTTGCTTCTACGATGTGTACAACCGGGGACGACACAAACGTAAACAATGCTGACGATGTGATCAGATGTTTTGATTTCGCTTTCACAGTGCTTCTCCTTCCCTTTACAGAAAAAGTAAACCAGGCTAACCGGAAGAGTTGTTTCTGAGGTACGGTCACGTGACGTCGCCAGGGAATCTAGGTTAATACTATTTTAAGATCTTTGCTAACAGTTTAACTTTACATTTATTTACTCACCAACTATAATTCGCGAGGGCCGTTCAAGGCCACCAGCCAATTTCTCATGGCCCTGGTAAAACAACAACAACTCACTCTCTGCGTGAGTTTTAACAACATCCGAATCATGACAATAATAATGAACATTGAATGCGAGGATTCGGTGTCATGGAGGTGAGAGTACCCAAGGTTTTGGCGTGGGTGTGAATGTTTCTGCAGGAATTGTCATTACATTAATTAAGATGTCACAGGGGACAAAGGACATTGGATAGTCATGTAACTTCCGGCATCGTCCTCAGGCGGTTATCTGACCTTTGGGTGATCAGAAATGCCAAAAGTTTTTATGGCAATTGAACCTGAAGAATTCTTTTAATGTCCGAGGCTTTTAGAATTGAATACTATATGTGACCAAAGTAGACTGAATGCTTGGGGGTAACCTGAGCTTTGTAGGTGATGAGATTTCAAAACCCCACAGAAAATATGTAGGATCGCCGCGGGCCTTGTAAGAAAGTGAAAATGAAAATAAAAATGTATATCGTAAACTCTCGAATTAGAAACAAAAAGTCCTGCAGAAACGATGTAATAAAATCGCAAAACAATCAGAAACAAAACGAAAATATCTATTTATATAATAAGGTAATAGAAAAGCGCCAGCTGTGGGTCACGAAGACATTCCTCACGCTGGAAAGGAAATGTTTAGCCTAGCGGCACGGACTGTGTTGTGAGGAAAACGCCGTGACGAGGGTAAGGCCCGTTGTGTTTACTTTTTTGGCGAGATCACGATACAATTAATTTTGTTGTTGCCATTTCACATGGCAGGTGATGATGTTGCACGGTGCGTCACTGTGCCATTGTCTTTTCAGATCTGCCTTGATATTTTTTTTTTATTCTTAATCCCCCACTTGGATAGTGCCTTTGTCGTCATTGGTTGAATAATTGTAGACTGGACAGGTTATGTGCCTGGCTGATTATAGACACATTTGAGTATCAGTATTGTTTACGCGAGATGTGCAAATCTCTCTCTCTCTCTGTCTGTCTGTCTGTCTGTGTGTGTCTGTCTGTCTGCCTGTCTGTCGATCCAACTGTGGACACCCCCCCTCCCCCGCAATGAAGTGTACATGACTACATCCCTTGAAGGAATTATCCGCGTATTTACAAATTCATAATTTCAGGACCAGATGAAACTTTTGTTTATCTCCCCTCCCATGTCTCCAGTCCATCGTGATACATCGCTGTGTCAGACAATATCCTGGTTGCCCTCTAACATTAACCTTTCTAAGCCAGAGAATACATCACTCGGAAAGACACGAGTGTCACAAATCCCAGACTGGGAGATGTAATAAGTTATGACAGGACAACAATCACGAACGAACAAGTTTAACACTTAACAGAACAACCCATCAGACTCACACATTTATTAAACATAATTATACAGATAATAGCGCAATTACATACATTAGATTATTGAAATTAACTGCCGTACAACGGCCTTATTCTCACATGCACTCTTCCTCGGATCCACAACCCGGTAGTTACTTCCTAAAGGCACTTCGGCCTCAGCCTCTCCCCTCAGGGTCTTAATAGCACATTAATAATTCACTGGCACCGCAGTCTCTCAATATCACCTTCCTATTGTCATACACCTTAGCATTCCACTAGCACTTCAGCAGGGCAATAGCACATTATCATTTCAATAGCCCATCAACATGGCAATAGTACATTATCATTTCAATAGCCCATCAACATGGCAATAGTACATTATCACATTCACGCTCATATCTACGTCCCCGTCCGTGGCCAGACTGCCACGACTTTATGTGCCTCTACTGTCCTGCACCGACAGCCTCACTCTTGGCCTATGTGTGGCCTCCGGCCCTATGCTGGCCTATCCCCTGTGCTCACCGAGGCGGCTCTTTGGCCCGTCCCCGCCACCTACAAGAATAACATTACATTGGTATAATACCATACCATTTCTATTCACTCCACCTCTCCTTACAACCCATGAAGCGTACACACAATAGTTCACATTTCACTCACCAAACATCTTACGGTAACACACCTCCATCGTAGTACACAATACTCACTCGTGCTACAAATCCATGAACTCAACTTTCATCTATCGCTCATGGCGCACATTGCTATATCCAATATCAAGGACTTCCACATTCCTCACATATACTTATTTACATCATGGTAATAGACGAATATAATACATCGATCATAATTATCAATCAACGTTCTACCTACCAGTCATCACTGGAAAAAACACTCTCATCCGTCTTCCGACTGCTCCCCTTATGTTCGCCCGCTGGGCTTTCTCTTGCGTCCGTTCAGTAGGACCTTCTAACTTGCAGTGATAGTAATACAGCGCTTTCGCCTCATTCAGACCCCCCACCACTCATAACAGCACGCTTTAACTTACTTGTCTACGTGCGTTAATTTTACTCTCCTCCTTTCCCCCCGTAATTATTAACTGTCGCTCACTCCACTCGTGACAACGTTCCTTTCCCCCCGTAATTATTAACTGTCGCTCACTCCACTCGTGACAACGAGAATGAAAAAGAAAAACATTACTAAAAACAAGACTGGGTTTTTTAAGGCCACAGAAGGGGGTTGGGAGGGGGAAGGGAGGGGGGGGGGGAGAAGAGACAACACAGTGAGTTTCCGTTTTTCTGAATGTGTTCAGAGCTGCAAGTCTTTTGGGACATGTGGGGAAAATGACAATGTAAAGTCTAGACTGAATTGTTCATGTGGAAATCATCTGTTGTCTCATTAAAAACTATGCGCGGGCATGATGATGTGGTGATGGAAGTCGCGGAAGACGTTACGGTTGTAGAGCATCCTGGACACATGTGGACACGTGTGAGCCAGGCGGGTTCCGTGGGCCATATGCACGGCATGTGAGCCGACAGTGGTGATGGATGACAGGACATGGGACCGTCACGGGGAAGAGATTATTTGAATGTTGTGTGGACATGACGTGGTCTGAGATACAGCTGGTGTAAATAGTGTATCATTGTGTCTGACTGTACGGCATGCAGCTTGTGTCGGCCAGATGGCCAACTATAGAAATGACGCACGAAAGGCAGAAAAAAATAAAATAAATAATGAAGACCTTGAAGAAGAGGAGGGGAGAAATAGGAAAATGAGGAAACGAAAACGATGAAAAAGAATGAGAAGAGGAAAAAGGAAGGAAGGACGAGAGGAACAGAGAAGGTAGGACGAGAGGAACAGAGAAGGTAGGACGAGAGGAACAGAGAAGGAAGGACGAGAGGAACAGAGAAGGAAGGACGAGAGGAACAGAGAAGGAAGGACGAGAGGAACAGAAGGAAGGACGAGAGGAACAGAGAAGGAAGGACGAGAGGAACAGAGAAGGAAGGACGAGAGGAACAGAGAAGGTAGGACGAGAGGAACAGAGAAGGTAGGACGAGAAGAACAGAGAAGGAAGGACGAGAGGAACAGAGAAGGAAGGACGAGAGGAACAGAGAAGGAAGGACGAGAGGAACAGAGAAGGTAGGACGAGAGGAACAGAGAAGGAAGGACGAGAGGAACAGAGAAGGAAGGACGAGAGGAACAGAGAAGGTAGGACGAGAGGAACAGAGAAGGAAGGACGAGAGGAACAGAGAAGGAAGGACGAGAGGAACAGAGAAGGTAGGACGAGAGGAACAGAGAAGGTAGGACGAGAAGAACAGAGAAGGTAGGACGAGAGGAACAGAGAAGGAAGGACGAGAGGAACAGAGAAGGAAGGACGAGAGGAACAGAAGGAAGGACGAGAGGAACAGAGAAGGAAGGACGAGAGGAACAGAGAAGGAAGGACGAGAAGAACAGAGAAGGTAGGACGAGAGGAACAGAGAAGGTAGGACGAGAAGAACAGAGAAGGAAGGACGAGAGGAACAGAGAAGGAAGGACGAGAGGAACAGAGAAGGAAGGACGAGAGGAACAGAAGGAAGGACTAGAGGAACAGAGAAGGTAGGACGAGAGGAACAGAGAAGGAAGTGGACAAAAACAAGGAAAGAAGAAAGACAGAAAAATGAAAGAAGAATAAAAAAGACGGCGAAGATAGAGAAGACAAAGAAGAGTAGAAAGAGAGGTAGGCAAGGCGGGGAGAGGAGGGGGGGGGTGTGACCTTTCTATAAAAAGCTTTGAAGAAATGCCAACCGGAGACACAGAATACTGAGACAAAACATTCTTTCTCCCACTATAATGTCCACAAATTCTGCGCGTATAGATACGTACGGTGAGTACTACCAGAGACCTTATATAGCTATTGTAAGGTCTCTGGTACTACCCCTTTTTCGTTCAGTTATGAAGGGCTGTGTGGTGCCCATTATTGCATTGTTGGTATAGATGATGCGCGCACAAATCGGCGTACGGAAAGTGAAATTGTCAAATGGGCATCATGGCGAACAGGACAATGTTTAGTAAATCAGCCGGACCATGAAATGATGACACAATGTGACTTTGTTTGTGTGTTTGTTTGTTTGTTTGTGTGCGTGCGTGCGAGCGTGTGTGTGTGTGTGTGTGTGTGTCACAGTCACCAACATCAAGAAGAAAAGTCTTGATAGTGAATCCATTGAATTCCTAGTTGTTCTGTAGCCACCTCCATCGTGAAAGTCCAAACTGCAGCTTACTGCCCTACTGAGAGTGAGATGATATTATGCTGTTGAAATGAAACCAGTTTGCAGGATGGGTTCTTAGGCTACAACTATCAGCTCCTTATCATCGTATTATCAAGGCAGTAAGGCCTCCAGGGAAAGGCTTTTTACCCCCCTGAGCCTGAAATTGTACGAAATATCATATTACGGATAGAAAGACATGAAGGTGTGCAAGGACATGTTTTAAAATGTCTTTTGTTGATTTTGAGCGACAACTGAGTTGAACAGAAGAAAGTGTGTCGACAGTTTGAGCCGAAGACGCATTTTCTTGGAGCAGAATTAAAAAGTATGACAGGAAATTTCGTTCTGCGCCTCAATAATTTTACACATTGGTTGGCCGAAACTCAACTTTTAAAATCATATCTGTGTATTCCCCGGTCCAGCGGGCCAACTAGTATTATTATACATGCGTCTATGTCAGCTGCAAATGTCTGTATAAATTATGTATATTTGTGTCTGTCTGTAGGTGTGTAGAAGATAAAACACACGGCATAGTTACGTGTATAGGGTTATGTCAGCTGCAGCATGAGTCAAGCATTAGATCAGCTATGGTGTTGAATGACTTGTCTATGAGGTAAGATGTTAGTTTGGTCTACAGCGGGGAAAACCCTTCACTCCCAGCTGACAGTAAGGAGGGGCCAGTATCATTCTTGAGGTAACAGTCATAGAGAGAGAAACTCTTTCTCACGGTCATAACATAATTACCTAGACATTTTTGAGATGAAGTGCTCACCTTAATCTCTCTGTCTTTCTGCCCCCTTCCTGTTAAACTTTCTTCCGTCTTTATCTCCATTTTCTTCCTCATATTCTCACATTCTGTCTACTGGACTACCCCCATTTGGTCCAGTTTTTCACTCGCCCTGTAATACTGTGATGTCGAGGTCCTGTCTAGAGTTTGCTCATGGCGTTTCTTTCTTTTATACAATTGTCACAAAACATTTACTTTCTTTCTTTCCCAGGATTGTCCTTAGCATGTTTTTGTCGTCCATGTCCCGGCTCGCTCATTCCGCTTCTGCCTTTATTCTCTTCTTTTACTCCCCTATCTGTATAATTTTGATGATGTCTGTCCGTCTGACCTGCAGTGTGCATCATGTGCATGTGGCATTGCAGCTCACGTCTGATCCGTCATGCAGCTGTTTTTTATGTTCTACAAGGGCCGTGTATTCAATATTCATTGAGTAACGTGGCGTCCCTTTGACATGCGATCTGCCTAGGCTATTTCTCTTCTTCTTGTCTTCCCAAATCATCCGTTGTTGTTTTTTCATGTGTCTTCCTTTCGTGTGAATTGTTCTCTTGATCTCTTTTTTCGGACTTTCTTTCTTTCTGTCGATCTTATATATATATTTTTTTTTTTAAGCATTCGGCTACATGCAAAAGAGTTTACAATGCATTTGGAGTAAAGGCGTTGACACATCTCTTGGTACTGTCTTTCCATGCCGCTGTAGAGTGTCAGTATGAGTGGATGATCGTGTATCGATGCTATTACGATCGATGAGTAGATCGTCAATGAATCCAGCTATCCATTTACCTGCCGTTGTATCCATCGATCCATGCTGACATGTAATGGAAAACTACGGCATCGTCTGGATACCAAAATTTTTACGGGAGACGCGAGAAAACATTTGGCATTTGGCTGCACTTTATTTGTTGTTCAGTTCTCATGTTTTGATGACCAAAACACAAAAGTGCAGCCTAGACAGAAAGACAAGAGGACATTTTATTCTGTTAAAATGATGTTAGAATGTCAATTTGAGCGAGATTGGCCTTATGTCGCCATTTCCAATCACACAGCCGTGTAGTCAGTCCACTTGCATTTACCGCTCAACCATTTTTCGACGCCTCTGCGTCTATTTGCATGTCTGCCTGCCTGTGTTTTGGATCTATCCCGCCACAGATCATTCCTATCCCAAACTGCTCAGTTTATGGATGTCTGCGATCTGTCAATGTCTTTAGCTGGCTGCAAATCATTTGTTATTATTATGATTAACCTTTGCTGCGGAGCTGCAATCAATAATATGTGTTTCCTGTGTTTTTTTCCACCTTCTCGACACAATTTTATGTATTTATGCATGTGCGTGTGTTCTGAAGCGCTATTTTTCTTATCACGATCCATTTAGTTTCCATTTGGCGTGTCAACTGGTAGAATGCCGTATTTCCCAAATGTGTAACTATTTCAACAACAACAACGAAAGACAAAATGTGGACGAGTAGGACAGAGAAACCTGAAACTGAAGACACCGGATCTTCTTTATGCATTTGGTCCGAATTTTTTTACGATTTGGCCGCTTTGAAAATTTTTTTAAGTGTTGGATTTATTTATGTAAAGTGTGTGTGCCAGAAAACAGAAATGCAGCGGCCAGGAATGATGATTTTTGCCAGGGTCGTATGCCCAACGTTGTAAAGATTTCTCACTTTCCAGTTTTTCAGTTCCTGGACTTTTTTGTCACAACTTTTTTCCCCTGAAGAATCAGATTTTGTTCGTTCGCTGGATTCCCGATGGAAATGGGCAAACTGACGAGAATCGGAGTTTCAGATTTCAGGCGAGGAATTGGCAGTGTGTTATTAGTTTCCTGTTCAAATTTTACTTGGCATCCATGCTGCTACTAAAGTAAAACAGTTGCTCTGACAGTGTTCAGAATTATCACCGTATACCCAGTCTGTGGCCTTGATGGGTCAAATTCTGGGTCTTTTACAATCAATTTAATATTTGTAGTAAACGTGTCGGTATCGCTGCACGGGTTTGTTACTTGACTGTCTGCACTAACCCTATCTATTACATTGAAGTGTGCCAAAGTGTGTGGGAAACCAGTTTGTTTTTGGCTAAAAGTGCAGTTTTGCCTTGACCCCAGCAGTCTGGGCCGTGACCCCTTGTCAATCAACGTTGGTAGATAGATATGTATATATATAATATCTCTTCGTCCCAATTTCTTTTCATAGACCTTCGTTAGAAAAATGAGGGAAGTTCAAAGGTAAACGAGATACAGGTAGAGAGAAAGAGAGAGAGAGAGAGGGGGGGGGGAGAGGCATACAGAGAGAGAGAGACAGACAGGCAGACAGATAGACACACACGCATAAAAAGCTGTTGTCGGCTCAGACTTTTGTGGTCGGTCAAGAACGGTATCAAAAATTACTCCCACCCCCACCCCCCCCCCCCCGGAAAAAAAATCTTTTCGTGCTATAGAGGAGTTGGAGAGGGGTGCTGTACATGTGTAGAAAATTTAAGACTTTCACGGAAGGAAGACGAGGGGTATCAGAATCCGCCCATGACACCCCCCCCCCCACCCCTCCCCTTTACAGAATGTTTTTTTTTACTACACCATGGCCAAGGGGGGCCGGGAGGGATGCGTCAGGTCTTGATGCTGCTGTGTGATCTTACTATGAATGTTGTTACAAGTACGTACGCCCCCCAAGTTTTGTGCGCTAGGGGTACGTATTCTAAAGCCTTTTGTGACTCCAGAGCTGGAGAACTCCTCCCGAAATACCCCCAAACAACAGCCTGAATTCATTATTCTTTCAGATTTTTTTTTTGTTTTCCCTTTTTTTTTTTTTTGAAAGGGTAGAGGGCAGGGTTTGGGATTCGACAAGATTTAGGGTTGAGGATAAGGACGGCGTTGGTACGTACACGTACACTCACCTAGCGCCAAAGGCTTGAGATACGTCGGCACTTAAAACAACAGCATTGGACTGTAATGTGATGACAGCAGGAGAAGCATCATTTCTTTCTTCGGTACAAGCACAAATTATCATCGCTTGTAGTGGAGGTCCACGGCAGAGATGAGTGGGCGTAGGCCGGCCCTTGTGGGGTGCGCCCGAGGGATAGGGTGGGTGGAAAATAGAATAGACAATGTATGGAACGGGGGGGGGGGGCAGGGGAGAGAAGTTTGAGTGCTGTTGTGCATCTGAGATGAGATCAGGACATGAATATTGGCGGCCAGTGAGTGAAGAACTTTGATGTTGATCGGCTTGGAAAGGGCCATCAAGAGAAGACAATTCTCACTGGGGCCGGGCCGGGAAATCAAGAGTTGTCGGTGGTTGTGTGGGTGGAGCAGAGATATCTTGGGGTGGAGTTTTTTGTGTTTGTTTTGTTGGATCTGGAGTGCGTTTCTTGGGATCCATAAACATGCGCACCTTCGGGTTTGAGGCCCCCCCCCCCCCCACACACACACTGTAAATTTTTCATAGGCCTGGCTTCCACTCCCCCCTCAGTATACGAGGGTAAGGCCGCTGTAATGGACGTCCACTCTAAGGCCTATTGACGTTTCCAATAAGATTTTGTACTAAACTATTTCATTAGAAACGTCGCCTGTATTGGATGTTCATGTAAATCCTGCAGTCTAGTTTGGCGAAGGAGAAAAAAAATATATATATACAGATATTAATATAAGAATATTATGATAGATGTGTTATAGACAAAATCCAACTGTTTTCTTTTAATCATAACTGGAAAACCTTCCCACGCTTCACAGACACCTCCACTTTCCAGGCTTTTCATACTCTGAGGGTGAGCTCCCTCCTTCCCCCCCCTCTCCCCCCCTCTCCCTAGCATATATAGTTTATGAGCGGCACCAAAATAATGAAACTTATGAAAAGAAAGGAAAAGGAAACAGCACCCCCCCCCCCTCCTCCTCCCATAAAGCTGGGGTGAAGGATGAATAATCCTGCACCTCAGCAGGACATTAAACATGGAGGAATTGGTTTGAGGTTGTTGATGTAGTCGTGTGTTGGAAATGACACACGGTTGCTGTTGTTGGTTTGGGGGGAGGGGGACGTTGTAGTGGCGGAGATTAGAAGTTATGCATTATTAATCTGTCATCATCGTGCAATTAATGTCGCTGTCATATATATATTGAAAAAACGCTTTTCATATTTTGGTCTGATTGCTTTCGTTGTTGGGCGAGAATTGATTTGACGGGGACAAGGGAATGGGTGTGGGTGGGATGACGGGATGGAGTAGCGTGATCAGTGCTGAAAGGTCATGGTACTGGTTTTAATGTGCATGAATGAACATGATAGGATTCTTAGTCGTTTTGTTTTCTTTATTAGTGGTACCTGGATGGTTGGTGGACACTTCTGGTAGCACCTTCTTCTGTCCTGTCATTCTGCTATACCACATATTATTGTATTCTTGTTTCTTCCTAGCACAATCTGGCCGGTATCCTGTCCGCGCGCGTTCATCAAACTCAGACTCAGAGTTAGAGTCAAACTTTTCATAGTACCTGTAGCATTTGGTGTAAAAGTAGTTAAGTAAGAAGTGGCGGTCATGGTTTGTGGTATTAGCATAATTTGTAGTGGTAGTGATAGCAATCAAATTGTCTAGCTATTCCGTCAGGTTTATCATGCAAGTGTATTTCCTTGTGCAGGGGTGTGGAAATTCCATATGTACTCTGAAGTTACTGATTCTAGACAATGACAATGTATCGTATGGGGAATTAGGGATGTGGACATTGTGCCAGTGGATAGCTGTTGCTCATCCCTGTGGTTGAAGTCCTCAAGTTTCTTGAAACTCTCAATTTCAATCACTTTACGTGTGGAAATGAAACAGTCAGTTAGACCCGCTGAGCACAGAGACATTCACGCAGACAGTCAGACAGACACAGACAGACAGACATGTCCCAGAGAAATTGGAGATGTCCCGGGGGCAACTGGAACTTGTTTACAGTGAAAAGCCCAAATTTCTAAACTCTCTTGGGAACTATTTAAAATGTTGTTGATGGTGCTGGTGGTTAAGGTTTGGTGATGTTGTGAATGATGATGGTGATAACAGTAATTGAGGCTGTGATGGTGAGGTTAGTACTGGATAAGATGTCACTTGAATTTCATGTGCGTGTATGTGTTTGTCCATTGAGTCCACGAGAACTACTTGTCGTCCCCGGGAAGGAAAGGGGGTAAATGGGCTGCATCCATGGGTGGGTACGCGGGTGGCTGACGAGGCCTATCCGTGAGTGGAAGGCACGATGGTAGTAGATGGGACAGGGGATGAGGGGGGGGGGCGGGCGTCAGCGCCCAAAATGTTTTTACATTCGTTATGCTCCACTGTGTCCTTCTTTCCCCGACTGGTTCACTTGTTCTTTAACAATGTAATATTGATGTCCTCTGTAGATTTTTCTGGCAATGTTATCTTTTGTTTCAAGATCTCAAGAGATCATCATAAAACATTTTGTTTTCTTTCACAAAAGCTTGCGGGTTTTGCGCACTGCATGGCCTTCCTGATCTTTTCTCTTGTGCTCTTCTGGCATGATGATGGTGGTGGTGGTGGTAGTAGTGGTGGTGGTGGTGGTGATGGTGATGATGGTGGTGGTGATGGTGGATACAGATGACATGATAGTTTTATTTAATGGGAAATTGAAGCTCGGTCTTACCAGAATGGTGTTCTCCTTCAAGAGTTTTCATTAAGCCGAGTCTGCCAGTGGTCAGTTCAATGGTTTGATTTTTCAACATTGTACTGCCACAGCCAATGAAATCAGCCTTCCAGAAAGATTATAGTTTTGTTGATGGTTCCATCTCAGTGCAGGCCCCAATATCAAAATGTAGCAGGTCAGCACGTCCAGCGCTGATGGTTGGTGGGCGGTACTGGTACTGTCGCCGTCTGTCCTCTCATTCTGTCTATCGTCTTGTCTTTTGCTTGACCCTTCTCGGGTCAATAACGCTTTGTCCAAACTCAGACTCAAACCACTTCCAGCTCAAAACCATCTGACAGAACACTGTAACAGCGCCAACGGCAGTCATGCAGATATCTGCAAGGCCGTCAAAAAGTTCCCCCCTCCCCCACCCCTTTCTAGGAAAGGCCCCTCTACTGTCACGCTTAAGAAATAACGGAGGTGGTGTGCTAAAGAGCACAGTGGCGTCAGATGTATTTTGTCTCACATACGCCACGGATTCAGGGATCCCTTCACGGGCCAGGCAGCCCATGTTCTCTCCCGCCCCACCTTCCCTCAGTCCGGCCTCCAGTGGGTTTTTGTTGGCCACTCTCGTTTCATTTGGAGGTCATGTTTCTGTCTGTCCAATCCAGTCGCACTCTTTTTCTTCATCTCTTCTTTCTCTCTGTTATTCCGTTGCTTTTTTCTAATTCACCCCCCACCCCCACCCTTTCCCCCTTTTCCTTCTCCCCACCCCCTTTTTAAACAGACATTTTTCTTAATGCATTTTTTTCTCGAATTTTTCATTCATCAATATTAATATGTTCCTATGTACAATGTATAATCGTTGGCGCTTTCTTAAACGTGATCATCGTCATCATAGTTTATGATGGGTATTTTATGTTCCTCCATGTGTTTGCCAATCTAACCAGCCTTGTATTGACAGCGGAAGTGTCACATTGCTGAGGTCATAGGTTGTTGGTGTCGGTCCAAGCGTGGATTCTTGCCGTGTGCACGTAACTGCTGGATAATCTTGCAGTTTCTCGTGAATATCAATCGGTGCTAGCCGATTGCTGCTGTAGAAGTATCACTGCCACTGCTAATGGCGACCAACTCGCAGAGCCCGAGGTTGAGTCAATCGAGTCAGAGCGCGCCACGCCCCAAGGACACACGACGGAGTATCAAACTGTTTGTTAGTAATGTTACCCAGATTTGTGCGTGGTGAATGAGTGAGTGGTGTACTTGAGATGTCTAAATCAATTCCACTCGTCTCATCGCCTCTCCTGCATTTCCGGATTCCACACCGCAGCCTTTTGTCCATAATTTACCAATCTTTTCCACCCCACCCCAACCCAGCTCACCCCTGTGCCCTTTTTTCTGAGTGAAGACAGTGTGAGGTGACAATTAAAACGTATACAGTTAAAAAAGAAAGAAAAGACAACTCTGGCTTTATGTTAGCAGGTGGTACCAGGTCTGTGGGACCAGGCCACAGGAAGAAGGTAAAACAGCTCACTTGAATGTTGCTAATGGTAGTGTCTGTCATGCATCGGTCTGGTCTTCTCTCTCTCTCTCTCTCTCTCTCTCTCTCTCTCTCTCTCTCTCTGTCGCCTTGACTTCTTTCACCCTCTCATTCTTCACGCGTCGCTCTCCCCTTGCCTACTGTACAGCGACACGTAGTTTAAACCTCACTGCGTCTCCTGTCCTGCCTTCTGTTGTCCCTATTTTTTCCTTTGATCTTGGTCTTCCCAATGCTGTTCTTCCTTCCTTCCTTCTTGTCACACTCGCCACATGGATTTGCTTTCGTCATCTCTCATCAACCGACCATCCCGACCTCCTTCTCTTTCTCTCTCTCTCTCTCCCCCTCCCCCCCCCCCCCCTTGAAGAAAGGTCCGCCTCCCTTGTCTCGTGTATTGAACATTCCGTCTTCTTCTTGTGAATGCACACGTACATGCTCAGTGAAAATGAATTTCCTTTCATAAGGTAACAAAGTTATTCTTGTCCTTATCCTATCTTATCCTATCTTATCAATATCTCTTCCCCTCCTCTCCCCCCCCCCCCCCCATTTTTCATCCCTGGTCGCGTCGGTAGGCAAGTTTGTCCAGGTCGTTGTAGGAGTTCCAAGCCATGAATTTGGTCCATGATGGTCACCCTAGCCTACCCATCATGGCGCGCTAGCCAAGGTTTTTGCAGGCATCACGCGAAATTGTATGATATCTGAGTATAAAGCAAGCGATGAAGTTGTGTCCATTAGACTATTTGAATTCGACACATTTAAATGTCATAAAACTGTGTCACAATGTATTCGGTGTCTAACTAAATTAAACGATGCAGCAAAGTATATGCATGTTCCAGTCAAACAATCAGGAAATAACGTGAAAAGAGTTGGTAAAAAATAGTGAAACCAAATGAACAAACTACAGGATTTGAAAAAAAAAGAAAGAAAGAAGTGTAACAGTGACGACAACACTCAGCTGTTCAGAATCGAAGAGGATTTTTCCAACACTGGGTGAGTCAAGTGCTGCATGCGTTATGGCCCCTTTCAGATTGTCATTCAAAATGAGTGTAAGACGCGGTGTAAGTGTTCTGTTGAAACTTGCTATATCACGTGGAACATCCGCAGATAAAAACGGGACATAGCAAATTTGAACTGAACACTTACACCGTGTCTTACACTAAGTTTGTATGACTATCTGAAAGGGGCCACAACTCTTGCAGAATTTGACTTACCCAGTATTGGAGACGTGGCCTTCAGTTATCACTGCCTTGAGGAGAGTGATGCCAACCCGAGCACGCGCTCAGAGAGGAGTTGACAACCCTCGGATAGTCAGAGATAATGGGCATCCTCCAGTCTACCCTATTTTTTAACCTTACATTTCTTATCTTGCCCTTGTCGTGCCACGAAATGACTTTTTCCTTGTGAATGAAATCCTCAGGGTCTTTTAGCTTGTGTGGGCAGCGCGAAACCTTAAAAGTCTAGCCACGTATGTCACATGAATACTTACTGCATTAGCTCGCTGGGAGATTAGAGGTTTCTTTCTATACAGCCCAGTATTCACATTGAACTCGATGACATTCGACAATTTTCCAACTGGGAAAACACAGTATCTTTGTTTCATGGCACGAATGTGTTTGAAGTCAAAATCACAACTTCGCTGCTGTTCTTTTGAATACTTGAGTGTCAGCTTTATATTTGTAGAAACTGCACCGCATTCTCATCTGAGACATTTTTTTGTCTTTCTTTTTTTAGTTCCTATCACGTAGCGTCTGCGAAGTAGAAAATCTGATTCGAAGGTTATTTTGGATTAAACGAGATGTCTCCCAAAATGGACCTTTTTGTTGAATGAAGTGATTGAAAGTTTAAATGTAATGCTATTCGTAGCTTATGAAAGTGAAGTATGTATTTTGGTATTTATGTACACAGGAGAAACTAATAATAGTCTAAGAAAAAGAAATTGGGATATTCTGGTGCTCTTTGGGATACTTATTGTGTCTTATTCCTAATGCGGTGCTGCGGGCAGTAACATCACAGCTAGCTGAAGTAATCAGTGAAGTTAACATTTTGAGATATTTTGGTAATTTGTGCTTTGTTTGTTTGTCAAAGCAGATGTAGGCTATTGTGTAGTTATTGACATCACTGTCAACCTAGCCCGGCCTTAGAGTTTGCACTGTACCGCCTGTGGCATGTTGGTGTGCTTTTGTTTTCTGGGCAACTGATCAAAGTTTTGTATCTGTGATTTCCCAGTATTAAATAAGGTATAAGTCAGTGGAAGAGGCTTTTTAAGGGAATTGGGTTGAGTGGGGTGAGGGTGGGGGGGGGGGGGTCTAAGAAAACTAAAGTAACCCTGCCTAAAATGATTTCGTGGCATATACCAAAAAACATTGTTTGGTCGAGCAGGCTTTGTCATAAGTCAGGGTTAACCGCCGGCTTGGGATAGCAACATCTTGTGTGTATTGCTCAATATTTTTCAGCTTAAGTAAATTAGATTTTTCCGAATGATAAAGTTCACAATTTACAGGCGATAGACATTATCAAAATTTGCTCAGACCTGATGTCATTTGTGAAGAAAACAAAATGTGCTCAGACCTGATGTCATTTGTGAAGAAAACAAAATGTGTTCCAGACCTGGTGTCATTTGTGAAGAAAACAAAATGTGTTCCAGACCTGGTGTCATTTGTGAAGAAAACAAAATGTGTGCCAGACATTCTATATTGAATTTTTTACTTGCACCAGGAAGGAAAGAGATAACAATCAGATATGAAGTCCCCAGAGCAACTTGATCAGTCACCGGTTGTCATACACCATCATTCTCCAAGTTGCCCATTGTATCAGTTTGTTTGAGTGTAGTCAGTTCTTCCCATTCTTTCCACATTCCTGACACAATAGTAGAGGTTTCTGTTGACAAAGGGCAAACGAGAGAGTTTAATAATTCATGGACAAAGCTGGAGTTGTTGTAGTTTACCTTGCATCATCGTCAGCTGATTGATTACGCCGTATAGGCAGACCTTATTGGACCGTGTCTTAAGATCGGAGTCAACAATGGGAATGAACTGTGTTGGCGCCTATGGTAATTTTAGATTTGAATTGCATTCGTTGATTTGTTGTTGTAGTATTGTGACAGTGCCGTATTGCCTAAACTGACATTTATATTTATTCACTTTTTATTTATATATCCCTCGTAATATGATTTGTCTGTGGTGCCTTCTGCCATTTTTTTTTCTGTGGGAGAATTTGTTTCGGAAATTACGGAAAATTGTTGCCACTGTATATTTTCCCCCACCCAAAATATTGTTGCCACTAGAAGACATCTTTGTTAAAGTTTGACTTGAAAGGGTCGTAGTTTGGACACATCCCTCGCTGGACTGTGACTGTGCACCAAAGCTTGCCCGGAAATACACCACAACGTCCTCCGCTTGGGAACCGCTGGCTGTGATGTATATTGAATGAGAATGTAATAGCATCCGGGCGGATGAATTGGATGACAACTCATTGGCGGGGAACAGGCCATTGTCACGAAATGTGATAGACGCAATAGTTATTCCTGGCCATATTAATAAGTGATTGACCCCGCTAGACAATTTAATGCTAGAAATGAGAATGAAAGATGCAATATATAGTTGCGTTCGTAAATATGACCTCGAGTGCCGGACAAGCTACTAATTACACAGGCACATACACATGCGCGCCCGCTCCAGTACAGCTGAATACTCTTTGATATTTATTATTTGATATTTACAAAGTTGTAGTTGGCAAAGCCCTGTGGTAGAAACAAAAGCAAGAATTCTCAAAGAAGGAAAGAAAAAGAAACATTGTCGGCTCTCTGTCACCAAGGACGTTTATCAGACTAAAAAATCTGATACATTCGAAAAAACAAGTTTGGACAGAATTTGTGAGAGGGAATACGAATGGCCAACTTGGATGTACTTAACTGTGGTTAGTTCCAGAGAGCTGTCTGACAACTTCTCTCTCTTTCTTTCTGTATCTCTCTCTCTCTCTCTCTCTTTCTGCCTCTCCCTGTCACTCTCTGTCTCTCTGTCGGTGTCTCTCTCTCTCTTTCTGCCTCTCTCTGTCACTCCGTTTGTCTCTCTCTCTGTCTCTCTCTTTCTCTGTCTCTCTCTCTCTCAGAGCCGGATTTAAAGAGCCCCCCCCCCCCCTACAAAAATAGTGTGTGTAAATTATTGTTGTCAGCCTTTGTCATCATGAAAACTAAAGTCTACGTAGTTGCGAAGTCATGGTCTTTGTAATGCGTCCTACCTAAAAGTCTGCTTGGAGTTTGGCTGGCGTATGTTAACATGCACATATGTAATTACTTCAGAGCTAACCTTTCTATGTAGAATGTTGTTATTGTTACAAAGAAATACGTCCTCCAAGTTTGTTGCTCTAGGAGTACGTATTTTAAAGCCTTTCGTGACTCCCGAGCTAGAGAGCTACTCCTGAAATACTCCTAACGACACCTTAATTACTGAATCTTTCAGATTTTCTTTTTGTTTTCCTCCTTTTTTTTTTTTTGGGTTGAAAGGGTGAGGGGGCAGAGTTTAAGATTTAGGGTTGAGGATAAGGACGGGACTAGGGATAGGTACGTACACGTGTACGCCCCCCCCCCCCCCCGCGGAAAAACGCTTGGGTATGCACAAGTGACAACAGCCTCCTATGTACATGTATGTATAATTTGTCCGTTCCAATATTGTAAGCAGTAAGCAGACTTTGGTGTGGTCATTTCGTGATTTGCCATGTACGTCTGTTTCTCTGTTCCTGAGAGTCCCACCGGCACTGTTACAGAGAAGGCTTTCAAGGTCGGTGTGGGTGCGTGTGTGTGTTAGTTTGTTTGTTTGAATGGTGCTGTGGACTGTGTCAAGCTGTTCTGTTTAAAAGGTCGTTGTATCAAGAGGAACTGCCGTTGCACGTCAGCGCTTTTGTTGTGCTGTTTCTCTTTTTGTTCCGCTTTGTTACGGGCGTGGTCGCCCCCAGGTTATTTTTAGCCGTCATGAAATTTTTATAGCCAGTCCGTGCTGCATGCGTGGAAAATACACACAAAAACTGCACCAGCCTACGTCATAGGTGGCTCTTATTTGGGTTGCTCACGGAGATCGCTGCAGGGGATATGGGATTGAATCTGTCTGGGTTGTGTTATTGTCGTTTTTTCTGTGAGTAAAATGTATGACTGTGAAATATGGGATTGTCCATTGGCAATGATTTGGTGCTTTTTGCCCGGAATTGGAAGACTGTTATAGGTTAGCAGGGAAAAGGAGGTCTGGATTGCCGGTGCTGAGTCTGTGTCATTTGTGACTGGCATTATGGTCAGTGACGTCATTATGACGGGAGGGGGTGAGATGGATGTGACCTCTGAACCAAAGAGCTGGAAACACTTTGCAGCACCCGATTTATTTTTTACGAAACTGTCGCGTGCATGTAAAGGCATGGTGTATGAGGGAGTGAATGAGAGGGAGAGAAAGAGAGAGAGAGAGAGAGAGGCCTCATTGGTCAGAGAACGTTCTATATTAGCACCTGCTGATTCACTTTACTGACAATTAACAATGTAGAAAATAGTGCTTAATGTGATATGCCGAAAGAACCGATATTCTGGCGCTTTTGGCAACCCGTGCACGTTAGGACATCAAGCGCGCCAGAGTGCGAGATTCTATTGAGTCGTCCACAAAGTGATTGCGCTCGATGTTGGACATTTTTAACCCCTTCCCCTTTTTGTTGTGAGCTTACGATTAAGTTCACAATTTTAACTGAATACTCGCAAGCTCGTAAAAATCAAATGAATGATGAGACCATTTGAGTGGACGCCATGGTTGGTTTCATTAGATACATTGATCTAACTTGTATTCAATTGTTTGTGGGGATACGAACAATGTAATAGTACAATACTAATGAAACCCGCCATATTCGCCTGTTCAGGAAATTAGGTTGGGCACTGGAACTGTCTTAGTGTTGTTCAATATATTATAGACCTGAAGCGGGATCCATTTTTATGATCATTAGAAAACCTAACGCTCATCTGAGCACGTACAAAAACTACAAATCTGGTGAATAAATCAGCAAATCAACAGTTAATAAATAGAAAGAATTTGTAATGCATTTGCAGTTTTCCAAATACTCACTTGTGTATTTGCTACAAGTAATTGTAGTTGACGTATCGATACAGTGACAGAAATAATGACATGGCACCTCACCTTCCCCTCCCTTTAAAAAGATGTAATCGGCAGTGTATTCGATCCCTTTCGGTACCAGAGAGGATACAGGGGGATTACAGTCGAAATACATAGGCTAAACAAAAAGTGGAAGAGGGAATGGGAATGTCTCAAGAGATATCGAACCTGTTTTCTCAGGGATAAGAAAGAAGAGTTGATGACGTCATGTTCATCCAGCATCCAGTTCTGTCAATACAAGATACACTTGTCTAGACAGACGGGGACAGTTTCTGTATGTGGCTTGTCTGCCAGTTAATTATAGAGACCAGCGTCATCACACATGCGTACTTGGGCCCATACAAACCTCTTGGTGAGCAGACTCTTGATTATGTGGCTCGAAGAAATTAGGATAAAAATAATCAAGCGGGTGAGGTCTCCACTTGACAGTACGAGAAACTCAAAGAATAATTCAGTTGTCAGTTTTACTGGGGCAGCTTTTCTTCAATACAGATCAGATTACAATTTCCATTTGGAAACTTGCATGTATTAGGAAAATCTCAGAAAATCTATTTTAATGCAGAGCAGACAATAATTTTGTTTTTAAAATGTCGAAGTTTCTTTACCCCCCCCCCCCTCCCTTTTTTTCCTCTTCCTTATTAAATTTTTAGAACTCCGTAGTTTGGAGTTTTTGTTGTTTTGTGTGTGTGGTGGGGGGGGGGGGGGATTTTATCGTGTTTGGAAAACATTTTTAGGTTTGAAATTTCAGTGCCGATAAATTTGGAAGGAGCTTTGGAAATTCTGTTGAGACAATTCAACACTTCAGAATTAAACAACAACATCAACAAAAAAAGATAAATATTCACTTGCTTAAGGTGTATGGAATGGCTCTACAGTCTCTGGAGGATTGACTCGCTGACTCACTCACTCACTCACTGCCTGACTCATTCCACTCAGTCACTCACCCCTGCTCTGTGTTCCTCAAATGAACCATCCTTGCTATTTGCACCGAAGGACCCCAACCTTAAAGATCGGAACTTGCCCCCAGACAGATATCCCCCCCCCCCCCGCCCCACTCTTGCACTGTCTTAATCGCCTTTGATACCCGGATTGTCTGTACAGGTTCACCCGTGTCCTATGGCTGCAGCAGATGGAGTCTTGACCTTTACTATCTAGTGTACCTGGGAGTGTTGAGAAGTGAGTTTGTGGCCTTGAGTAATCTATGCTGGCCTTCTCTACCTTATCTCTCCTCCCGCGCGCACGCACACTCATTTTTTTTTTTTCATTTTCATTTTCATCATATTCCAGTTTATTATCATTATCATCCTTCTCAACATCCTGCATACCCCCCCCCCCCGTCCTTTTCCACACACTCACGAACACACATGAAGATATACACACGGAAAAATGATACGTCGTGATTGGGAATTACGTAGAAAAACATTATTCAAAGCCGTAGTGGATAATCTGGCTGTTTTCCCTTTTTTTCTGTTATCTGATTGTTTCGAAATGAATGTTGTGTGACTCGACATGTCTGTCTCGAATGTTGTGTGACACGACACCTCTGTCTCGAATGTTGTGCGACACGACACTTCTGTCTCGAATGTTATGTGACTCGACACCTCTGTCTCGAATGTTCTGTGATTCGACACGTCTGTCTCGAATGTTCTGTGATTCGACACGTCTGTCTCGAATGTTGTGCCACACGGCACCTCTGTCTCGAATGTTGTATGGCTCGACACCTCTGTCTCGAATGTTGTATGACTCGACACCTCTGTCTCGAATGTTGTGTGACACGACCACTCTGTCTCGAATGTTGTGTGACACGACACCTCTGTCTCGAATGTTCTGTGACTCGACACCTCTGTCTCGAATGTTGTGCGACACGACACCTCTGTCTCGAATGTTCTGTGACTCGACACCTCTGTCTCGAATGTTGTGTGACACGACACCTCTGTCTCGAATGTTGTGCGACACGACACCTCTGTCTCGAATGTTCTGTGACACGACACTTCTGTCTCGAGTGTTGTGCGACACGACACCTCTGTCTCGAATGTTGTGTAACTCGATATGTGTCTCTCATTTGTTTTATGATACGGCGCATCTGTCTGGTTATTGAGCGATCGGTGGCGCCTATCCAATTACGATTTATGCATCTGTCTGCATGACCAAAGGCCTTGTGATTTTGTGTGACCTGTAACATTGACCATGTCTTGTATTTTCAGGTACGGATGTGACGCTGATTGGCTGGGGTACTCAAGTACACGTGCTGAGGGAGGTAGCGGCCCTAGCTCAGCAGAAACTGAATGTCTCCTGTGAAGTGATAGATCTATGTACAATTTTACCTTGGGACACTGAAACTGTTATGCAGGTGAGTTCACGTCCAGCCATTTCCACAGACAACAAGCCGGGAATTTATACACAGGAAGTATTATCGATAATCTCCGACATAACTCGCGTAACTCCGTAGTAGTAGTAGCCGAGACACAGAATACCAAGATGAACCATTCCTTCTCCCACTATACATGTCCACAAATTGCGCGCGTATAAATACGGTGGGTACTTCTCATTTTTATTCATTTATGAAGAGGTGGGGCGTATTGTTGCCATCGATGATACGCGCGCAAGTCGACAGAGGGAATATGATGAATTGATTTGTGTCGGCAGTCCTGTGTCTCGGGTAATAGTTGAAGAGGACCTCGTTCTAACATCATGTAGAGAAAAAATATCTGACTCTAGAACTCAACAAAAATACGCCCCAGTTCGCCTTATTTAAAACATTTTCTTTCTTTCTGTGTTCTCCTGGCTAACGCAAGGTCATGACATCCAACAGCAATACCAGGTGTCTCGAAAAGTTACACACAGATGAACCACTTAGGGGTCTTTTCCATGGCCACCGATGTTGTTACATGAATAATTTTATTGTGATGTATCTATACCGGTATAATTCTGTTGTCTTCTTCTCTTCATGATTTCCAGTCTGTGACCAAGACAGGCCGTGTACTCATCTCCCACGAGGCGCCCGTCACCATGGGTTTTGGGGCGGAGCTGGCCACTGCTATACAGGTGAGGTGTCTTAGACAGGAGATGTAGGAATAGACGGCGGGCGGGGGGCGCAGTGTGATCAAGGCTACACAAACCTTGAGGGAAAATGTACCAACTCATCAATATACCTGACGTATTCGCATGCTCCGCCTTCTACTTGTTTACCTATCCACCCTTTTAGTGGGTATCTGTCTATCTATCTATCCGTCCGTCCGTCCGTCCGTCCGTCCGTCCGTCCATCCATCCATCCATCCATCCATCCATCCATCCACCCACCCATCCATCCACCGACCCATCCAGCCATCCATCCACCCAGCCACCCATCCATCCGTCCATCCATCCACCCATCCATCCACCCATCCACCCACCCATCCATCCACCCATCCATCCACCCATCCGTCTGTCCATCTATCTATCTATCTATCTATCTATCTATCTATCTATCTATCTATCTATCTATCTATCTATCTATCTATCCGCCTATCCATCTATCCGCCTATCCATCTATCCGCCTATCCATCTATCCGCCTGTCCATCTATCCGCCTGTCCATCTATCCGTCTGTCCATCTATCCGTCTGTCCATCTATCCGTCTGTCCATCTATCCGTCTGTCCATCTATCCATCTGTCGGTCTGTCTGTCTGTCCGTCCGTCTGTCTGTCCGTCTGCCTTTCGGCCTCTGATGTAGCTGTAAATGTATTTTCCGCACTACTTTCTCTCTATCTGCATCTTCCCACCTTCTTTTCTCTCTCCTCAGACACTTCATTACCGCCATTCAGACACTTCATTACCGCCATTCAGACACTTCATTACCGCCATTCAGACACTTCATTACCGCCATTCAGACACTTCATTACCGCCATTCAGACACTTCATTACCGCCATTCAGACACTTCATTACCGCCATTCAGACACTTCATTGCCGCCATTCAGACACTTCATTCATCATCATCATCATTGCCTTTCTCACCCTGGATCAGGGTATAGGCCACCAACAAACACTTTCCATCCCTCTCTATCATGGGCCAGTCTCTTTACATTATTCCAAGTCTTTCCGCTTCGTTGCACATCATTTTCTCTGGCTCTTCTCCACGTTCCGCGCGGCCTTCCTCTTGATCTCTTGCCCTGGGGATTCCAATCCAATACCTTCTTCGCGATGCTGTTTCCTGGCCTCCTGAGAGTGTGGCCGATCCATCTCCATCGCCTCCTACCAATTTCCTCTCTGACTGGGCTCTGTCTTGTTCTTTTCCAAACAATTTCATTGCTGACCTTGTCTGTCCATCTGATCTTAAGTAGCTTCCTCAAACATCTGTTGATGAAAACTTGGATTCTCTTTATGCAGGCCTGGGACGCATTCCAAGTCTCACATCCATACAACAGGACTGACTTCACGTTCGAGTTGAATATCCTCAGCTTTGTTTTTAGAGATATATCCTTGGTTCTCCAAATCTTGCTTAAGGATGTGAAAGCTGCCTGTGCCTTTCCAATTCGTGCTTTGACTTCTGCCTCTGTTCCTCCCTTATTGTCAATGATACTACCAAGATAGCAGAAGGACTCTACATCTTCCAGTGGTTGATCTCCTACTTTGACTTGTTCGCTTGGGGGTGCAACAATTTTTAGGACCTTCGACTTCGCAGGATGTATCCTCAATCCAATAGATTCTGAAATTTTGTTTAGAGCTGTAGTCTTTGCTTGCATCTGGTCGTGTGTGTGCGACAATAGTGCCAAGTCATCTGCAAAATCTAGATCGTCCAGCTGTGTCCATGGGGTCCATTGTATGCCATTTTTTCCTCCATTGGTGGTTTCTTTCATAAGCCAATCAATCACCAGAATAAACAGAAATGGGGACAGCAAACAACCCTGCCTAACACCAGTCTTGATATCAAAGCTGTCAGTAAGCTCACCATCGTGTACGACTCTGCAACTTGTCCCCTCGTACATGCTCTTGATAAGATTCACCATCTTCTCTGGGATTCCATAATGTCTCAATATTCTCCACAGCGTTTCTCTATCGATGCTATCAAAGGCCTTCTCGTAGTCAAGGAAGTTCACTATCAGTTGGGAGTTCCACTCTAGCGACTGCTCTACTATAATTCTCAGCGTGGCGATCTGGTCGGTGGTTGATCGATTACTCCTGAAACCAGCTTGCTCCTCACGAAGTTTTGGGTCTGTTGCATTCTGTATTCGCTTGAGAATAATCCGATTGAAAACCTTTCCTGGGATGGAGAGAAGTGTGATTCCTCTGTAGTTACTACAATTGCTGAGGTCCCCTTTTTTTGGAAGCTTCACGAGGTGTCCCTCCTTCCAGTCCTTTGGAAACTTGCCTCCGATCCAAATCCTCGAGAATAGTGAGTGCAGACCCTCTGCAGCCCCAGCAGCATCTGCCTTCAGCGCCTCTGGTGGGATCTGGTCTGGTCCAGCTGCCTTGCCTCGATTTAACTGCTTTATGGCATCATTAATCTCTGCTTTAGTCGGAGGGTCGCAACTGATCGGTAAATCATTTCTTGCGGGTAGAATGTCGGGTGGGTTGCTTGGTGGAGGTCTGTTCAAGAGGCTACTAAAATGTTCTATCCATCTTTTTGCCTGAGCTTCCTTTCCAAAAATAGCCTGCCTGTTGTAATCCTTGACAGGAACTTCCGGTTTTCCATATTTTCCAGCAAGAGTCTTTGTAGTCTGGTAGAGGATCCTCGTGTGTCCTCCTGTTGCTGCCTTCTCTGCTTTCTCTGCTAACATTCCTATGAACTCCTCTTTGTCTTTTTTAATTGATTTTTTGACCTCTTTAGCTGATGCTCGGTACTCTTCCTGGTTACCAACTCTTGAGCTTCTTGTACGACTTGCATTTACCTGTTCTTTTAGGTCTCTTCTTATCCTTATCAAGTCCAGTGATTTTTGACTGATCCATTCCTTGTGTTCCACTTTCTTTTCCCCAAGAACATCCTGACATGTCGATGTAAATACTCCTTTTACCTTAGCCCAGTGAGTCTCCAAATCTACTGTCTCTTCGAGGTCAACAAGGGGTTTGAATCTATTCCTCAGTGTCAGCTGGAACTCTTCCTTCTTGTCTCCATCCAGAAGGCTCACTTGAAACTTTCTCCTCTTTGTTCCTGCTCTGGTACCTTGTTTCTTGAGGCGGAGTTTGAGTCTTGCCAGCAGCATGTGATGGTCAGATCCAACATCAGCTCCTCTCTGTACTATGACATCCTCCAGTGAGCGTCTGAATCGTCGGGTGATGCAAAAGTGGTCAATCTGGTTTTCAGTTACTCCATCCGGTGAAATCCAAGTGGCCTTATGGATCCTCTTGTGTGGGAATACTGAACCTCCAATCACATAGCTGTTAAATGCGCAGAAACTTGCAAACCGCTCTCCATTCTCATTCATTTGTCCCAAACCATTGCACCCCATAATGTCCGCATACCCTGTATTGTCCTGTCCTATCTTGGCATTGGCGTCTCCCATTATAATGTTTACATCTTTTCTTGGCAATGTGTCAACTATTTCCTGAAGCTGGTTGTAGAAATCGTCCTTGTCCTCATCGGTTGCTTCATTTGTTGGGGCGTATATCTGCACAATGTTCATGTTCATGTTCTTGTTCTTTGTAGTAAATGATGCCAATATAATTCTCCTTCCGTAGGGTTCCCATCCCCTCAGTGACCTCTGGGCGTGCTTGCTCAAGATGATCGCTACTTCTTCTGTATGCTTTTTGTCCTCCCTTCCAGAATACAAAATCTTTTCCCCAGAATTAAGTTGTTTCAGTCCGGACTGTATCCAGCGGGTCTCGCTAACTCCAAGTATGTGCAGTCTGTATCGCCTCATCTCCATTGTAACCTGGGCACTCTTTCCTGCTTCATACATGGAGCGGACATTCCACGACGCAATCCGGAGTGACTTGTTTGATGAAGGAGCAGTCGGGCCAGTGGAGTCCTTTCGGCTTTGTCCATTGTCCTTCATTGAATCTACAGGTGCAGATGCTCCCCCTTCTCCCAAGATAAAAGACTGATTTAAAGTATTTGCTTGTGTTTCTGTAACTGGTTTATTTTTACAGGGTGGGTAGTTGGCCCACCGCCAACTGGCTCTTCTCGGGAGACCAGGACCTTTGCACCTTTAGTCGCCTCTTACGACACGCAGTATCACGTCAGATGTATTCTTTGCTGTCCCTCTTCAGACACTTCATTGCCGCCATTCAGACACTTCATTGCCGCCATTCAGACACTTCATTGCCGCCATTCAGACACTTCATTACCGCCATTCAGACACTTCATTACCGCCATTCAGACACTTCATTACCGCCATTCAGACACTTCATTACCGCCATTCAGACACTTCATTACCGCCATTCAGACACTTCATTACCGCCATTCAGCCACTGATTTGATCAATACTCCGGATTTCACCTCACGATTGTCTTGTATTCAAATAGTTCTTGTTAGAAAGAGGGAAATTCAATATTGGTTTTGCATTGACGTCATATGCTGCTTCCAATAGAACATTTTTTTTTTGTTGGCATTACGTGGGAGCCAAAAATATCTCTAGTATAGAGACCGAGAAGCTTAGTTCTACACAAAACTGGGGCGTCGTCCCTAGCAAATACATGGTTTATTTGCTGTTAACATGAACAGAAATCGTGATTGATTGATAATTGACGTTCTCGTGCAATAACTGGCTCAATGAAAACTGCCAAAATAACTACATTACCGTGTCGTCGCTCACCTCACGTCATGGCATATCTGGGATTTTGGTCGCATTGAGATCTGTTCTCATAAAGTGACGTTTGTGTTGGGAGAAAGCATGACGACACGATACCGGGTCACATTGAGCGATAGTCAGACTAGACCAGAATGATAGAACAGAAATGGCATGTGGATGGCTTTAACCCTCCAAGTCCATGCATCACTAGAGAGACGTGGAACTTGATCACTCGGCTGTAGTGCCCACAAGAACTCAAGGCGAGAAAAGTTATTTTTGGTAATTTCGACAACATGCACTAAATCAACCAAATTATCATGAAAACCCCTTAATTATGCCGTTGAGAACGAATTCTTACGACATCTGAATTTTCCCGTCAGCAGAAATTGGGGCGGGGTCTAAAGGGGTTAATAGTTTTGAAGATAAACGGAAACGTTTTTGCCACATCCAAGAATAACAAAATGTGTGACCGAAACTTTGAAAAGCGACTCGGTAAATTCATGACAAAATTGTTGGTTCGCCAGAACATAAAGATCTCCCGTGGTTTGACTTTCCAGGGTTTCAGTTCTTTAGTTTGTCTGCACCAAAAATTCATTTACATCTAAGCTGACCCAGGGACGCCCTGCACTGCGAGACACGGGGCACCACTGTTGGCATGGAGAGGAAAGTAGGTCGCTGCGTTAAACAATATCAGTTTGTGCATTTCCACGGGGCGTAGGAGCTTACAGACGGGCTGTGAATAGCTGTTGGTTTTTTCTTTAAATTCTTGTTACCGCGGCGTCCTTATTCGACAGAAGTAATTTCTTTCAGTACAATACAATACATGTACATACTCTCTGGTTGACCGGATGTCTTTTATCATGATTATTATTCTATTTCTCATCCTACAGCGAGAATGTTTCCTGCACTTGGAGGCGCCAATCGAGCGTGTCTGTGGCCACGACACTCCATTCCCGCACGTCTACGAAGTGTTCTATTTGCCGGACAAGTTGAGATGTATAGAGGCTATCAAGCGGCTTATCAGTTACTAGCCAGGGACCAGCCCTAGTGATGGGAGACTCGACCTGCAACATTCTCATACCATTTTTGGAGGGCAGGTTTTGCAATCATGTTGAGGAATGTTACATGGAATGAAGACGGTGATTTTTTTGTCAAGACAGTCTTCTATGATCACAGCTAGAAGGAAATTCAGAACTTCTGCATGAAAACTGCATTGCAAACTCTGTCAGTGTCAGACCAGTACAGTTCATCCCTCTAGGAGGACAAGGTTCCAACTCCCTACATCCAATTCATAGCTTTTAGAGTTACAACTTTTTGCTTTTTAGTAACACACCAAATTTGCTTGACACTTTGACACACAGTGGAGAAGGCCTGTAGAAGGTAATGTGTAGTGTGTAACTCGGTTCAGCCAAAAAGTGGCGACAGAACCTTGTCTTTCTAAGGGGATGTGTTGTCAAAGTTGGATTACTCTGGCAGTCACTGTCTCATACAATGATCTATCTTTAGCGTGTATTCTAACAAAAATCTTTATCTGCTTTTTCTTCTTCCTTCAAATTGGGACTTTGCCCACCAAACTGGAATCTACCAAACTGCTGGTATTTCAAGATCTCTGACTTAAAATATCTTACAAAAAATTAAAATTGAGATTGTATTCAGCTTTTGTGTCTATGAGCTATTGAGGTGGGCATGGGAGAGTCTAATCTTTGCCATTGAGTCTCGTTTTCATCATTCATGAATTTGTACCAAGATATTAAAACTAACGCTGAGATACTCATTTTCCTGCTGCCAGGACTTCATTGTTATTCGCTATTTTATGTCAGGGAATTCATCTTAGGGAGGGCTGTATGGGGAGGGAGGGAGTTCTGATCTGAAGCTGAAATGTCCTTCAGTTGGTCTCGCAGACACACAACTTTCTGTGATGTCACAAGATCCACATAACGTACTGAAAAAATTTTCCCCCATTTTATTTAAAACTAAAGAAAAAAGCTCTGATCAGAAAGGGTGCTTGGGGTCAACGTTAGCTTTGTTTGTGACCCATCTGTGTATCTATCACTGCCCCTCAAGTGATATCACAGAAGCCAGATTCAGTTTGTCATCAGAATAGGGTGATAAGAGTTATTTTTTGTATATTTGTGAATGTCATACATGGACTGAACTCAACGAAACATTTTTTGCTGTTGCTGGAATGCTCACATTGATTATTGTAGACAGAAACTAGGTCATCAAATAAGATGAAATTGTTCGTATTTTCAGACCAATATTCAGAGTATGTATTTTGAGTGACTGAGGATTTGACAAACATTGTCCTAGGTTTGTGTCAGTTCAAATTCTTTTCATGAGGTTGTGGAAATTATTGTTTGTCCTTTGCCAGGTTTGAAGCATGTGAGATCTCTATAAAAACTAACTTCATGATGCCATATAATATTCATGTTTTATAATTCCAGGAATTGCCATCTCAGTGCTTTTGTTTGTGAAAATCCTGTACAGTTCATGAAATTATCTTGCATTAATTAGACAGGACAGGAAATTATTTAAAATGTTGAATGTTATATTTTAAATTTCATGTTGATGTTAATGTACCTAAATGATTGACAAACTGAAAACATTGAACTTAGCATAGAGGCAACGAGTTGGAGGATTGGTGTAAAAATAGGAGATTAACTCATTCGCTACAATAAGCCAAATATCCGGCTCATGGACTTTGTCTTCGCTACGGAAAGCCGAATATTCGGTTCGAGTGGACACCAATTGTCCAACACTAATATCTAAACCAACTTCTCAAAATACTGAATACTGTCCTGGTTCATTGATTTTCCTTTACTACGTCTAAATTTCAGTCTGGACAGTGTTTAGAGTTACCGTCCACACCTGCAAAAGTTACCGTAGTTGAGTGCTGGTTAATGTGATACCTCAATGGAAACCAGTTGTGATTTTGTATTATTAAAATATGTTATAATCTATATTATTTATCTGATTTGAGAATGGGAATTGAATAATGTATAATTTTTGCATTAACTCTGTGATTATGTTGTAAGAATAACATCTCTTTTAGTGATGGAAATGATTGTTTTTGAGGCCAGTAATCACAACTGCACTCCAAGTACAAGACAATACCCAGACTCATGACGTGGTTTCTGACCACATAAACAGGATAGAAGTCAAAACTGGCCAGTGCACTCTTTTGACCACTGTGACAGGGGTGGTCTTTCTATGGAGGTCCCAGACCTGCCAACTTTGCTGTATTTAGGGTGTTTGGAAAGGTATGAGAAATAAGTTTTATGCGCAAACCACATTCATGCCAGAGTTGAGATAAAGGCCTGTCCAGTAAGGTGCAAGTGAGGGATGGTGACAAGCACATTGTACTGATATACATAGAGCATGTGTGAAGTATTTTACAGTTTCTCATATCAATTTATGTTCTTCTCTCCACGGAGCCACAGGTAAAAGACAGTTTAAGTTTGTCTTTCTGGGGCATGGGTCCATGTGACTTTCCAAGTGTCTCAAATTGAAGCAGTTGTTAAATTGGCAGGTCTGAGATCTCCTCAGTAGTGTTGTTCTCCCATAAGTTTCAGATAGTGTCAATAGTTTATTGTTATTGAGGGCAGTCCAGAAAAATAGACAGAATGAAAGTGTGGCCGAGACTGCAGTTATGTTGTCCATGTGAAGCTGAAACGTGTTGGAGACTCAGGAGACAGAATTAGTGTAAATACAATGTGTGGTTTTGTTTGAGATTTGTGGAAAGATAATAAGAAATTGAAATAAACAGAAAGAAAACATTGATTTTGTTTCTTGGTTCTTGCCATGGTAGAGAGATCCGTCCATTTCCTTGTAACGTTGTCAGTATTTGGTGTGGAGCAGATATAGCCATTGAAAGTATTTGGCCAGGGGCATGCTCTGCTGTGGATGGTTAAAAAAAGAAAAGCCTGCTCTTTCCATGTTGGATGTTCCAGGCAGCGTTGGTCTTGGTTCAATTTCCATTTTGTTATGACCAAAAGAAACCACCAAGCACACAGGACATCTCATTTTCTGGCTATCAACCAGTTTCCCGATGTACAGGAGAGCAGTTTCAGAATCTGGGTGAAAGTGAGATCTGTTATGCAGAATATGCAGACAATCATGTGGTAAAAACATACCTGCGTAACTATGTGCTGTAAGTGTCGGTAAGTCATTTGGTGAAAATATCGATCTCACCGTGGGCACTGATAAATTAGCAAATCAAACTCACCCAGTACGTGAGGTGGGCAATGAAGAATAGAAAGAAAAACCACAAATCATTATGGATGGATGGGTGGGTGAGTGGATGGATGGGTGGGTGGGTGGATGGATCGATGGGTGGTTGCGTGGGTGAGTAGATGGATGGGTGACTGAGTGAGATGAATGGCTGCATGGATGAGATAATGGGTGGTGGCTGAGTGAGTGGATGTGTTGGTTGGTGGATGGATGGATGCGTGGGGGAGTGGGTGGATAGATGGCTGAACGGGTGAATGGATACATTTTTTTTTTCAAATCTAAGTTAGTCGAACAAGTGCTGCAAGTAAATATGGAAAATGCAGGGTCTGACACAAACTGAGAGAGCTGAAGGTTTCATCGTCATGCCAGACAGGAAAGATTTATTTTTTTTATTTTTTTTTGATACAAAAACTCTAATTTTTCAGCTTTTTATGGTTTACAAACAATGATTTTGTGACTTACACAATACAGAACTGAAGCTGGAAGTCCATATACACATGTGTGTATTCCCGACAAGGAAGCAAAATCAAGACGTCCCCGAATGGAAACAACACGGGCCAACTCAAATCTTATCTGTAGATTCCATGACCATAGAGACCGAAACGACAGTGCTACCGACACCTTGACCTACTTCGTTTCTTATTGTGGCGGTGCCGGACGCAGTGGATTTTCGCCCTAAGCTCTTGGTTTTTTGGTTTTTTTATTATATTTTGGCAAACAGAGAAATCAGTGCATTATTTTCTGCCTACAAGATAAGTTCTGTGAAGAACGGACATCCTATTCCTGGCTTATTTGACGCCAGTTCTGTACTCTTAAGTTGATTGAACCATCATTTTCTCAAGAGCCGAACACCCCAAATAAAGACTAGTCTGACCACTTTATCAATTCTTCAGATGTGAATCTATTTAGGTAGAATGAATGGGCCCCTCTCCGCCTTCCCTCACCTCTCCTCTTTTCATTGATGGCCATCCACGGGGAGGGCAGAATGTCATTAACTGTTTCAGCGCGTAAAAAAGGCTAAATCGATTTTTCAAATACATGGATGGACACTGGTCTGTGTTGCATCACCTCCAAGACAAACACGTTGTCTCTCTCTCTCTCTCTCTGTCTTCTCTCTCTATCTCTCTTTCTCTTTCTCTCTCTCTCTCTCTCTCTCTCTGTCGTGTTCCTCAATCTCTCTCTTTGTGCTCTGTTCGTCTGTCTGTCTCTCTCTCTCTCTTTGAAGGGAAAGCGAAAATAGAAGTGGTGTACCTTGGTGGTTGTTAAGGCGGGGGGGGGGGGGGCTTTTTGTATGTTTTTGGGCCCCCTCCCCCACCCCCTCTTGTTTTATCATTACAACTTTAGTTTTGTCATAGCAAAAAACTATGAGAGAAAAAGAGAGAAATCCTACACAAGTCCATTTTCCGCTTTCTATTTCATCTTTGGCGAATGTTTCTATTTATTCTGTAACCCAAGTGTTCCCCAAGGGAATCTGTGGCGAACTGGAGACGAGCGTGAGCATAATTATGGAATAAAAGGTCGGAGTGAGTATTAATTTTGTACCAGATGACCGCACTGGGGTTTGTTTACACACTGAATTTTGGGAGGGGGGGGGGGCGTTGCGACCCCGTAGACCGTAGTTCTAGTTTACCCTATCTCCATTTTCTAAAACACTGGAGATATTTCAGTATGTGGAGGAGATACATGTAGAACAAATGCACACTTTGACACCTGTTTAAAATGTGCGCTGTGGCACGTGCCAAGCTGTTTCACAGTTCCCATTTTATTCTAACTGCTTATCATAATACTAAAACTGCAAACGTTTAACGCCGAATTTCTAATCTGAGCAAAAAGTGGAGTTGAAACAAACAAGAACTAAAGTCGCGATTTTAGAATTAGGGATAGAGTTTGGGCTTGGATTAACTGGTTGACCACAATAAGCTTTTCATAAGCTGTTTATTGGCCACTTGGCCACAATAATTTTATGGCATTTTGGCCATGGGTTTGCAAGAAAACCCCTAATAATATTGTGCGGATCGTGACAACATGGCGGTCAAATAAGACAGTCTAGCAGTGCGTACAGAACCAGCTTGGCGCCACAAAGTCTGAAGGTTTGGACAAGTTGGACACTCTGGCGTCACAGAAGCCACAGAGATGGACACATGAAGACCCCACTTGACCAAGCTATAAAGAAACCTGAGATGTCCAGCGCTGCAGGTTATGACTCGAGTAAGCATCACGGCATGTCCTATACTTGACACAAGATGGAAGAATGTAAAGGGTTGCATTTGGAGCACTCTGGCTCGCGCTCTCACTGACGCCGGGGATGTCTTCAAGCGAACGGTTTGCCACCTGAGTTATTATTTGTTTTTACACAACTTAGAAAATCGACGTTATAAGTCTGCGGCTTTAGTGATTACGACAGGGAAATAGAATAAATCGGAGCTGTGAAACGGTCTGATAAGTGCCACGATGCGTTTTAAACAAACGTCAGAGGGTGCATTGGTTATACCGCTTTCACGATCTTATGACTTAGGGCGCGAGCTGTCAAGGGCACCAGACATGAGACACATTGTTCTCCTCACCAGTTCCTCAGCTGTTCATGCCGTTGTAACTTCAAGGCATGTCCATCGACTTCTTACTTCAATATTTATGGCCACGTTTAAGTAATATTTATTATGTTGACTGCCGTGTCTCAGTGATTTGTGCAAGGGAGTAATCATTATAAATTACTGTTATAGCCTGCCGTTGCTGTTCTCATAAAAGTCCATATGTTCAAGTGAGGACATGGACGGCAGATAAGCGCAGATTTGCGCTGACATGAGGGAGTATGTACAAATGTGAAAAAAAATCACTTCCGCCAAATCGTGAAACTATGTCACGTCGGTAACAAGAAATGGAAGGGGCTGTTTGCAGCAAAGACAGTGTGCAGATCTAGTTACTGTGATTTGTTCATATTTTTGGGGTTGATTGTAACTGTATAGGGTTGTTGGTGAGTTCATATTCCCCATGGAGATGTATAAGCGGGTATTGTTTACCGCCGCGACCTACTTTCATGCTGACAATGGTTTGGCAGAGCCTTCCGTGTCTCACAGTGCAAATCGACCACTAGTGATTTCTCCCTTGATGCATGTGCACATCCTCGCTGCTCACATTGACGTACGAAAAGGTTTTTATTCTGTCAAACTGACCTAGCCAGAGAACAAAACTCACACCATAAAATATCAAACTGACCTCTGATGCAGATTTCAGTCATGGTTCACAAAAATATTTTCAATCTGGATGTTGGGAGAGAAGTATCAACCTTGCTCTATACACAGGATGGTACTCGTTTGGCAGTGCCGCTTCAAAGTTAGGCTGATGGCACACTGAGTCAAAACCGTTTTGTCTGAAGTTTGAGTGTGAGTCGTGGACTGGGCAGTTACACGTGATCTCGGACAGTGGTGGGACAGAGTCAAATGTAAACCACAGCTGGGACAGGTCAAAACTGCTTTGGGTTTGGCCTCAAGAGAAAGAGAACGAGAGACCTCGTGCACTGAGACAAAACAGTCACCAGACAGACAAGACTCCAGGCATACATTTCTTACAGCAACCGCCGCCCAAAATGTCCACTTTTAAAGAACTGCAAGTGCCAAATTTACAAAAACAAAACAACAACGTGGTTCTACTTCATTTTACACCGAGGATCAATCCAGGTAGAAGGTCAGTTAAGCCCTTCCAGAGCCAGTTATTTTAAATCCTGTTATCATTTGTACCGGAACTCGTGTCGCCTGAAGTGAACTGGTAACTGATAATGTTCATGTTGAATCCGCTGTGTTGCAAACCATCACGAAACCATCCATTTTACTGGCAGTTTGCAGATTTTTTATCTCTTGTATTCCTTTACAATGAACTGTTTTGTTAATGACTTTAGGCAAAGTAGGACTTCGATTTGTTTGTTCGTCTACCTGTCCGTCTTTGTGGGGTAAAAGAAAATGGAATGCGGTAGGGGGGGGGGAGGGGGGGGGAGAGGAGGATGGGAATTACACGCCATCCAAAAATTTAGATAACATGAGGTTTAGGAAGAATATCAAGAACGAGTATAAATGATTCAATAATACAGAACAACAGCGAGGAGCACAAAGCGCACGGGTTATTCTGTTGCCGGGGGGGGGGGGGGTCAAGGTGCTGACCTCTCATGCCGAAGGTACTGGGTTGGCAGGCGTGTTGGAGTTTTTTTGGGGAAAAATTCCTCTCCCTAATCCAATGGTAGGTAGGATCGAGCACCTAGTCTTCTCGGATAAGGACGAAAAACTTGGAGGACCCGCGTGCACGTTGTGCACGTTAAAGATATCTTGGAAAGTTGAGAAAAACAGGCCGAACAAGGCCGCTGCCCGGTCAAATCTCCCCCCCCCCCCCACATAGAATGACCCCTACCACAAAAACACAGAAACAAAAACAAGAAAATTTATCCTCCCAAAAAATTCCCACATGCCTGCACCGAGCTCGTTACTTTCGGCATGACAGGCGAGCACCCTTGCCTCTAGACCACCTTGTCCCCACAAGTCCGGAAAGTTAAAACTATGCCCATTATTGTGAGCATTAAATATAAATGTGTGCGTGAGCAGTCCTGTGTGTGAGAGTTTCCATTAAAATTTGATCTCGTGTATTTGTGAGTGCATGAAAGTTTCATGTGCACCGATTTGCACCTGATTTGCTCTGCGGGTAACGAATGCCTTTTTTTTTGTGGGCGTGGGTGGCGAATGCATGAAATAATACAATGTGTGTGTGTGCGTGTGTGAGTGTCTATGTGTACGAGTGTATAAAAGACAAAGAAGACAGAGAGACAGAGGTATGAAGCGAGAGAGAAAGTGAGAGGAGGATGAGAGAAAGACAGAGACAGACAAAGAGAAAGAGGGAGGGCGAGAAGACAATAAAGGGGGAGAGAATGAGAGAGAGGTATGAAAGAGAGAAAAAGGAAGAGAAGAGGGAGGAAAATGAATGAGAGACATAGAAAAAGAGGAACGAAAGGGAGACAAGGAGCGAAGAGAGAGAGAGAGAGAGAAGATGGCATTTTGTGAACGACAATGGACAGGCGAATATTTTTTTGTTTGTTCCACCTGAGACCTTCAGGGTCATGATCTCACTTGCACATCTAGATAATTTGTATGCTGGCACAACTGAACCACTTTTCCATTAGTCTGTCCTGGCGGGTATGTGTCTGAGTATGTCTGCCACTGTGTACCGGGACAAATCGCACGCGCGTATGCAAACAAACGTGCCTATCCCGTACAAGAACATTCTAGCATTGAGGTCGCCGGGTATTCTGGTCCTGATGGCTGAAAATGCCGTTGAGGATAACGGGGGCCATCCAAAAAGTACCTGCGCTGTGGGGGGGGGGGGGGAGGGGGGGGAACGGGAAAGAGGGAGGGTGGAAGAGAGTTTTACTCCCAGTGTATGAAAAGAGTACATGGAGAGGGGGGAAGGGGGTTGTAAAGTATACGTACACTTTTCAGTTACAGTCATGAAATAGAAAGTTTTTAAGTTCTACTTAGAATTTGCTCAACAAAAGACGTAGAATTATATAAAAATAATTTTTTTTAAAAACACAACTAGCCTATGTTGGTGATGAAGCGGACAAATTAATAAACCGTGCAAAATCCTATTTAAAGTGTTAAAAAAAGCAAGTTTTTATTTATGATGAACATTCAACATTTTAATGACCGATTGCTCGTACACGAAAACAGTTTGGGGGGGGGGGGTGGGGGTGAAGTAAAGAATTTAAGAAGCGCGTCCAAGATGGAGAGAGATCTCAAAATCGCCCAACTTGTGGTACCTAGTTTATGAGGACCCCCCCCCCCCCTCTCCCCTCCTCCAACCAGACCTACAGAACCAGTGGCCTAACCTACAACAAATCTTCCTACTTTGCCTGGTGTCTTCCTGTAAGTATGTCTGTCTGTGTGTGTGTGTGTGTGTGTACATAAAGACCAGGTAATCATGTTGTACTGGATTGGTTCCCGCACAAACTGTGAGTCTCTGATGCTGTTTGATGTTCAATAAGGTCTTATCTCTGGATTTTGTTTGTCGAACAAAGAGGATTGGCCGATACATTGATGAGGGCAGGAGGGGTTGGGGGGGGGGGGGTGGGGGGGTCGGAGCACGGATGTCGGGGAACTGAAATATTCATTAAAATGTTGTGACAAATTTTAATATTATAGAGATCTAATATTCTGGCTAATCGCATTCAGGCCGGATTAGTGTAAGAGGGAGAGGCAGAGAGAGAGAGAGAGAGAGAGAGAGAGAGAGGCAGACAGACAGAGGCAGATTAGTAGAGAACTAGAGAGAGAGAGCAGCGGGGAGAAAGAGACAGACAGACAGAGAGCGAGACAGAGAAGAGAGAGAGAGAGAGAGAGAGTAAGAAAGGCATAAGATGTATACGATGCTTGGAGTGTGGATGTTAATGTTAATAAATATACAGGATCATTTTGATATGTTGAAAAAAATAAAAAAAGATTAAAGGTTTGTTTTGCGAAATGGCAATCTGGCCGGAACAGGATGAATTCTGTCTGTTCTGTAGAGAAAAAGCCTCTGTGAATGAATTGGTTATTCTGCCCGTGGAAACAAAATCCTGCAAAAAATATGTTTTAATATTTAATCACCTGAGGGCCACGAGCAACTATCCACCCTGTGTCGTATTGATTGACTTTGTACGTTGGGGAAAAGCTTGGTGAGAAAATGCAGGCTTGATTACTTGCTTCAAAGCTTTTTCAAACCAGTGTTATACGTGTTAATTACACAGCGGCAGAAGTAACCGAGTAGGATGTACTTTTTAAAAAAGGCTGATGCTGAGAAAACTTGACGATACTAAAGCTGTAGTTTCATATGTACGGAAACGGAAAGGGCATAAGATGCGGCAAAATTCCATCACTTAGTCAAAAGAAAGAGAGTTTCCGTGTGTTTGAAGATGGCGTTTCCCTGCACATGAAAATATTCTCTCTGTTTCTCTACTTGAAGGGATTTTGACGCTTCCGTTTCAGTAGACATGAAAACACAGCTTAATGTATGTCATGTTCAAGGCAAAACTACTTGCAGCCTGAGACATTGAACTTTTCCTCTAGTTCCAGACCTAAACTCAAGGCTGGTGGGGCATTGGGTAGAATGTGTCTGGCGACGGTTTGGACTCAAGTGTGTGGCGTCTCCCCCTCCCAAATCACTTTTCCACTGGCTGACAAAAGACAGCTTGGCGCACCCGAACTAGCGAGACTGGACGAAGTTGTTTCCCCTTCGCCCTCGTCAATTTGAACTCCCTGGTCCACATGTCACAGCCAAACGGAAACAAGACAGACTTGACCTTGTACACCACCCAGCCCAACATTTGATTCTGACTGCCGATCATATTTCCCACAGTTCCGACTGGCGGGAATAACCTCTGCAATAGTAGTCGGTTTCACACTTTGGGTGTCCTACGGTCTTGCCCTACATGCAGGCTTTTAACTTTACTGAAAGCCTACTTTACTCTGCTTTCGGCGATTGTCACCGGATATATACGAGAGATACAATAGGCTGAGACATTTAGCGCGTTTAGCGTGCCACGATTTCGCACCGGCACCTAGCGGCGAATGCCTGTAAGTCATAAACAATGCCGTATTTACAAAGCCAGTATAAACTGAATTTTGTTCACTGTTCAGCTGTCGCTGTAGGCCTTGACTGAAGTCACTTATTTTGTAATAATACTTCAGTCTGTAAGAAAACGCTGGCTTTTCTTTAGTCGTAGCAGCACTGTAATAGATCCCGCATCATTAATTTGTCATTATATCAAGCATTCTTTTCATGCAATGGCCCATGGGCCACGCTCCCTACCAGTGCTCAGACTGGGTGCACGCTTTTTTAGAGGGGCAAAGAATTGAGTGTCTCATTTTATTGTATCTGGTGTCTTTAGTGTCACTAAAGACAAAAAATCAATGGCTAAACATTTACAGTGAAGCTGGACTTACATCCACACTGAAAGTTTGAGAATCTTCGCATTTCTCTCTGTTTCATCAGATCAAATCCAGTGGCCTTGGCATTGTTACACTTCTGACATTAAAATTCCGTTCGTCAACGGTTTTGTCGCTTTTGTGGGTTTTTTTTTCCCCAACTGTTTACTGTTCTTTATGGCCAGACCCTGTCTCGGGTGTTGGAAACTGTCTGACCTGTATACTCTTGAATGTGAAACGAAAATAAAAAACAACGCAGAACTTTTGTGTCTTTTAAATTTATTTTTTAGTTTCGTTTCTCATGGTCCCCATTTTTAATTTTGTGCTCATTTTTCCCCCACGAGGAATGTTAGAGTGTACAATGAATGGGCTCTTCCTTGGTCCGACTTTATAAACAATCAAATATCGCGCGCAATAAAAAAAAATCAGGGCTTTCGGCTCTCATTTTCACCTGGAAATCATTAAGTTGGCCGGAAGGCAAATATAATGTCAAAGGCAGATTCTACTCTGGTGGCATCAACTGCGGGAAATCTGATTGGCTAAGAATGTTCGGATCCAAATATTTTCTCTCGGAATTCGAAACAGACATACATGACCACAAAAATAACTGCTGGGTGGATTCATGTCACGTTAACTTTACAATCTACAATGAAATGTACTCTGAAATGAAAAGCAGCACAAATATCACAAGCTGACACGACAAACTTGGTATCTGTAAACCATGGCATCTTTCCTTTACCGTGTGAACTGCAAACAACTAGATGCGGCACCGCCCAGTGGCAAAAGTCCTGGTATATTGCACTGGTATGTGTAACTGTGGATTCTGTCCAGAGACAAACTGTTTCAGCTTGAACATTTCCCGGAAAATCAAATGTCAAACAATTCAACCGGAACTGAAATTGGAGCTCTGTGACAAAAGATCAAATTAACATTTCATGGGCTACACGGAGGCTGCTGCTAAAAAAGTGACGCCGGTTCTGATGCCAGCAACAACATCAGAAGCTGCACTGTACGTACATTCTGCAGTTCTAGAAATATGACACCTGTTCTATCGCTACCAACAAGAAGACTACAGATTTCACTACATCAATAACTGCATTGCTATAAGGTGGCATCAAATGCCTCAGGTTAAGGAAATGAGTGAGCTTAATGCCGGCAACACGTACAGTGTAACTGGGCAGGTCTATCTTTTGAATCTGCACAAACCGACCTGAAATTCCATAGAGCTGTGGCAGGTTGTTCAATTCATCAGTGGTTAAAGGATCCTCCACACACACACAAAAAAAAAAACGAAAAAAAAAATCTTGAGAACAAATGTCACAGATTCCCAAAGTTTTTGAACAATGAACACACATTTACTTGCAAACTGTACCGAGTCACCCATGGCAGATCAGACAGGAGTTTAGGTCTTAGCGCCAGACACATTAATTTTGTGCCCATGAATAAAAGGGTCCAACTCCACTCCAATTGTGTTTGAGAAAATTGAGTTCGAGAAGGTGTTTTTTTATTTGTCTTTTGTCTGATTTACAATGTGTCAATGAGGAGATGACCGAGAGCTAGAGAAAAGACTCGAAAAAAAATAGTTTATTTCGTCTCGAGGGAGCCAAAGTTTCATTGAACGCTTGGAAGATTTTTGTACACGCTCATAAGATTATCCCAGTCTCCAATACAAGTGGAGTTGGCTTTTTTGTTCACGGACACGACTGTCCTTCAGATTTCAAATACGAGATGCTGTTTCTGTTAGTGTCTGCAGTGCATGTAGGTGCACCCTAACGTTATAATATTTTGTGAATCCCTAATAAAGGGCAGTCCCTTTTAAGAGAGGAAAGGAATATTTACAAGACAAAAACCAGACATGATCTTTTCCACGTCTACATTTTCTACACGCACATTTTATTTACATTCCACATTTGCCATGTACAATAGCAGCCAGCTGAATGCCCTGTGTATAGATGAGTGGACTCGGCCTCCGCCAATGCTAACATTTATAGTGTACACATTACAGGATGGAAATGTGGGCGAGTTTTTAGAGAGGGTTGAATGAAAATGAGAGCGCAATGTGAAACTTCTGTCAACATTATGACTAATTCTTCATCAGTTTTGGGTCAGAACACTGGAAAACCCCAAATGTTCTATATAAACTGGTGAGTGATAGTATAAATGTTACCTTGTGTCACAGCACTCTGTTTCTTTCTATCATTCTGGCACATTCCCTCTCCCCCCCCCCCCCCCCCCGCTCAGCTCTGATTTTCAATCTGCTCTTCATTCTTTTCTTCTCACATTGATTACTGAATGCTTCATTCTTCCTTATTTCTTTCATTTGATCGCTCTATCTGTTCTCATGCGGGTCTTTCCTCGTTCTGCCACTCCTTTGTCTGTCACTGATCCATCCCGCCCTGTCTGTCACTGATCCATCCGCCCTGTCTGTCACTGATCCATCCCGCCCTGTCTGTCACTGATCCACCCGTCCTGTCTGTCACTGATCCATCCGTCCTGTCTGTCACTGATCCATCCGTCCTGTCTGTCACTGATCCATCCGTCCTGTCTGTCACTGATCCATCCGTCCTGTCTGTCACTGATCCACCCGTCCTGTCTGTCACTGATCCATCCGTCCTGTCTGTCACTGATCCACCCGTCCTGTCTGTCACTGATCCACCCGTCCTGTCTGTCACTGATCCACCCGTCCTGTCTGTCACTGATCCACCCGTCCTGTCTGTCACTGATCCACCCGTCCTGTCTGTCACTGATCCACCCGTCCTGTCTGTCACTGATCCACCCGTCCTGTCTGTCACTGATCCACCCGTCCTATCTGTACTCTTTCACCCCCCCCCCTCCTTTCCTCCTTGCTACTTGACGACTTCTCTGTCCTCCCCACTTCCTCGGGCTGCCTCCCTCTCTCCATCCTCAGTTCTGCCTCCACCTATACTCCCAGTCCTTTCTCCAAACTCAAGACCTCAGCTCTCCACATCTCTACGACCCATTTCCTTCCTCTGTTTTATTTATTCATTATTTTGTTTTTCCTCATTCACCCAAGCACCTTTAAAAAATGATCATAAATATGAGCACCATGCACTATACATGATAAACACATCAGCTGCGGGGAAATGTCGGGTGGGTTGTCAATCAAGTCTGACATTATTGTGCATATTTTCCCCGGATCTCCCCAGATTCAAATGTCATGCTCACATTACCCAGTCCCCCCCCCCCCCCCCCCCCTGTCCACTTTATCCCTACCGACTCCATTGCGTTAACCTTTGCACTATGTCGTGGGTCTGCTGGACACAGAAGCAATTAAAAACGTTTGTAATTATCTTGTTTCTGGGAATTGTTTTTTGAAATTCCAGGTAATTCTCAATGACGTCATCGTCCATCTTCCCGTAATTTTAAAAGTTTAAAATATGCTCGGGCGTGCTGACCAGCGCACATGCATTCTTACTATTCCTACCCGCATGTTGCAGGGTCTCACGGGCAGCGTACTTTTAAAGAGGATTTCATTGTCGGATTTGATTGTCCTACCCTTAGTCCTACATCCTGGGGGCTCAGAAACACCACATTCCTAAATACGGTACCATTTTATTCTGGGGTAAGGAAAATGTCGT
>OZ007570.1:1916036-1943536 GCA_963931925.1 Onchidella celtica
ACAGACCCTGGACAACCTCGGGTACTCCAGCTACCCCAGAAAAATATCAGATCAAAGGGGGCGTAATAAATGTTTACTTTTCACAAACCGCCCTCATATTTAACTGATTGGTGTAGCATCTGCAAGCTATCCCTTGCCCTCCCCCGTTTTCGTGTTACACTGGTGAGCATGTGTTCATTTGACAACCGCCAGAGTGTACTGTACTCCGTGACCTGACCTTCTTTTCTAGTGAGTAGTTTTTTTCCTCGCTCGCTTGTTGTCAGGTGTTTTGACTCGTTCAGTAAATATTAGTATGTTCCCGAATATTCGATAACGTTGTGGAAACGAATGTTTACGCCAGATTTGGCCTTGAGTGATGTAACCTGATGACGTATTGATGCGTGATTGGTTAGTTTGTGCGAGGGCAAAGGTAACGTTTATTTCGGGAACTTTCTGTAGGAATGTTTATATATATAGACCTGTGTGAGTGGTTGGGGGGGGGTGAGTAAGTGAGTTTCCTTTTGTGTGGCGTAGATATTTAGTTTCGCTGGTGTCTTCCTAGTAATTTATTGTTCACTATACAGTTATTAAACTTTAGTATTATTTAATCTATCGTCGGATCTCGTGTTTATTTATTTTACAGCTGTAATAGTTTCGTTTTCTAAAGGGTTGTAGTTAGATCAACTAACTCCCCCCTACTATAACGTGCTAGAACAACCTCAGCTGTTACATATTGGGGGCTCGTCCGGGATCCGACCAGATTCGAACGGACCAGATCTAAATTATTAGATTCATTTACATAGTTTATTGTAGAATATCATCGACAAGCTATCTACAACATGTCGGAGGTTATTGGAAGGCTTAGCCAGGAAGCGGACGCTATGGAACTCACTGGGCAGGAGAGACGGGACTACCTCCGTGAAGGCCTGGAAAGAGAAAGACAGCTGGAGGCTCAACGACAGGAGAAGGAGGCTGAACGACAGGCTCGGGAGAAGGAGGCTGAACGACAGGCTCGGGAGAAGGAGGCTGAACGACAGGCTCGGGAGAAGGAGATGAACCACGAGTTGGAGATGGAGAAGATCCGCCAGCAACGTGGAGGCAACGGCTCAGCGCAGAAGACCGACGACCACGCCATTTCCAAGAGACCCAAGCTACCTGCATTTCAGGATAAGAAGGACGATCTGGATAGCTGGTTGCTGCGGTTTGAGAGGTTTGCTGAGACAGCTGAATGGCCCAGATCCACCTGGACGACATCACTGTCTGCCCTGCTGACCGGGAGAGCTTTGGAGTGCTTCTGCAGACTACCGATCGACGAAGCCAAGGACTACGACAAGGTCAAGGAAGCGTTGCAGAAGAGGTACAACCTGTCAGAGGACGGATACAGACTCATGTTCAGACAAGGTAAGCCTGAAGATGGAGAAGATGTTGGAATGTTTTTGACCAGGATCAAGACCTATCTAGAGAGGTGGATAAAGCTGTCGAAGACGGAGGAGACCTACGAAGGAGTGAGAGATCTGTTCGTCAGAGAGCAATTCATGGATGCCTGCCCACCAGACCTTGCAACCCATGTGAGGGAGAGGAAACCAAAGACGCTACAGGACATCGCAGATTCAGCGGAGGCGTACCTGGTAGCGAGGAACCGGACGCTCAGCGGGAGCGCCAGACTGCAGAGCCGGCCAGTGCGACAGAGGCCCAACGGAGACAGAAGCCCACAGGTCTGCCATAGGTGCCAGAGGCCGGGACACAAGGCGACGGAGTGTCGTGCAAAGTTAAACGACAAAGGTGAGTTGAAATGTTACCTTTGTGGAAAGCCAGGCCACGTTCGGAGGATGTGTCCAGCCCAGAAGGATATGGGACGAGGCAAGCCGAACAAGGCGGCGGCGGCCGTAGTGATAGCGGCGGACGAGTCGTCGAGACAGGATGTGACGACGGCTGACACCAGCATCAACGTTCAAGCGGTAATGAAGGACGGGAAGCTACAGTTAGCGGTGCCTGTTACTTGCGGAGGATGCAGTGACGGAAGGACCGTGGAGAAACTGAAGTTACCAGTGATGAAGGGCTTGATTGGAAATCGAGCGGTAGATGTCCTAAGAGATACCGGCTGTGAAGGTGTAGTGGTGCGGCGAGCACTGGTGGACGACGGACAGCTCACCGGTGGGAAGAAACTTATCGCGAGGATCGATAACTCCTTGCTAGCGGCGGAGGAAGCCGTTATCGACGTGAAGACGCCTTACCTGACGGGCAAAGTGACGGCGCTGTGTCTCCCGGAGACCATCTGCGACCTAGTAGTCGGGAACGTGGACGGAGCGAAGGATCCGTACGACCCTGATACTGAGGTGATGGTAGGAGCGGTGACCACGAGGGCCCAGGAGAAGAGGAAGGACCGGTCTACGTCGCTGAAGGTGCCGAGGGCAGAACGGCACGCGGGAGTGGATAGAGAGGAACTTATCCGACTCCAAGAAGAAGACGAAGTCATTAGGAAGTTAGAGCAGAAGAAGATCCCAACTAATAGAGGCAATAAATCTGTTCATTTTGAGAAACATGGAGGAGTACTGTACCGGATCTACAAGGACCTGAGACAGGCGACGGTTATGAGGCAAGTGGTACTACCCGAGAAACTGAGAGAGTATGTACTGAGTGTAGCCCACGACTCGATCGTCGGAGGACACCTCGGCGTGAAGAAAACCAAAGACAGAGTTATGAGCAATTTTTATTGGCCTGGAATTGAAGGTGACGTCGCGAGATACTGCCGCTCATGCGACATATGCCAGAGGGCGGTGAACAAAGGAGCGACCCCAAAGGTGCACCTGCAGAGTATGCCAGTAGTGGACGTACCATTTAGGCGAGTGGCCGTGGACTTAGTAGGACCTATCGACCCCCCAAGTGAAAGTGGACATCGGTATATCCTAGTGTACATAGACTACGCTACTCGTTACCCCGAAGCCACACCCTTGAAGAAGATCGACGCAGAAACGGTAGCAGAAGCCTTAGTGAACATCTACAGCCGTTTGGGTGTGCCCGAAGAGATCTTGTCGGACCAAGGGACCCAGTTTATGTCAGATGTCATGAAGGAAACGAATAGACTACTGGGAATTCGACAGTCGACCACTACAGTCTACCACCCTATGTGCAACGGGTTGGTGGAGCGATTCAACGGCACACTGAAGAAAACATTGAGACGATTGTGCGCAGAGCAACCCAAGCAGTGGCACAGATACATCAACCCGCTGCTCTTCGCATATCGTGAAGTTCCCCAAGAGTCGACCAAGTTTGCCCCATTCGAGTTGCTGTATGGGAGAACTGTGAGAGGACCCATGCACATCTTACGACAGCTATGGACCAAGGACGTAGAGGAGCCGGAAACGAAGACCAGTTACCAGTACGTCATGGAACTACGTGAGAGGCTGGAGGACACATGGAAGTTAGCGACGGAAGAACTCTCCAAGGCTCAAGGTAGACAGAAGACCTACTACGACCGGAAGGCGCGAGAGAGGAAGTTCCGCCCCGGAGATGAAGTGTTGGTGCTACTGCCGACGAACACTAACAAGCTCTTAGTCCAATGGAAGGGACCATGTAAGGTAGTCTCAGTTGTCGGTGTTAACGACTATAGAGTCAAGATGGGTGCAAAAGAAAAGACCTTGCACGCCAACCTCCTCAAGAGATACATTCCAAGGACGTCAAAAGCAGCAGCAGTGGCAATGGAACCGAGACCTATTGTGACCGAGATGTGTGGGATGGACAACAGTAGGAGAGATATCACGCCTGGACATGTCAACGCCATAAAGGACGGCGGCGGTGATAGTGCTGAGACTGTACTGGCAGAGGACGACATGATGGACAAGAGTCAACCCGTGGAGTCAGCTGGCATGACAATCATCGAGGACTGCGACCTGGAAGGCGACAACGGTGGAACGACGGAGGACCTTGCCGACCTAGGAAGCTGGGACCAGAAGGAAAGCTACAGAGATGTCCAGTATGGAACGCAACTGACATCGGAACAACGTCAAGAACTCTGCAATGTGGTGAAGAATTACCAGCACGTCTTCACCAATCTTCCTGGATGCTGCCAGTTGGGTGAACATCGCATCGACCTGACGACAGAGGTACCAGTTCGTCAACGACCATACCCGGTGCCCTACGCAATGCGCGACTCATTGAAGGAGGAGCTTAGCACCATGGAACGGCTGGGCATCATTCGAAGGAGCTCATCAGCTTATGCTTCACCTATTGTTGTCGTCAAGAAGAAGGACGGATCCAACCGAGTCTGCATCGACTACAGGAGATTAAACAAGATCACAGTATTCGACCCTCATCCGACAGCAGCGCCATCAGAAGTGTTTCAGAGTCTATCGAGAGGAAAATTATTCTCTCGGATTGACCTGAGCAAGGGATACTGGCAAGTGAAAGTTCGAGAACAAGACATTCCCAAGACGGCGTTCGTCACCATGGGCGAACACTATGAATTCATTCGGATGCCTTTTGGGATGATGAACTCAGGAGCCACGCTGAACAGGATCGTAAAGCCATTGATCCGTGGAATGAACAATGTGACAGCATATGTGGACGACCTGCTGATTCATACAGAGACATTCGACGAGCATGTGAACACTCTCAAGGACTTACTGCAGAGGATGGACCAAGCTGGATTAACTGCAAGACCATCGAAGTGTCTGATTGGAACGTCTGAAGTAGACTTTGTTGGACACTTAGTGGGAGAAGGTATGATTGGCCTGTTAGAAGAGAATGTATGTAAGGTACGAGACGCACCCAGACCCACCACTAAGAAGGAAGTGAAAGCATTCTTAGGATTAGTGGGATATTACCATGAATTTATTCCTAACTTTTCAGCGATTGCATCACCATTGTCTGATTTACTTAGAAAGGGTCAGCCCAATATAGTTCAGTGGGATGAAACGCAGGAGAAAGCGTACACCTCTTTGAAGAATGTCATTATCTCCAAACCCGTGTTATGTTTGCCAGATTTTTCCAAAGAGTTTGTCTTAGCAACTGATGCATCAGATCGCGGATTAGGCGCTAGTCTTATGCAGGAACACGAGGGAAAGTTGTACCCTGTGGCATATGCTAGTCGTAAGCTATTGCCTCGTGAGACAAAATATTCGGTATCAGAGCGCGAATGTTTAGCTATTGTTTGGGCTGTAAAAAAGTTTACTTTGTATTTGTATGGAAAGGAGTTTGTGCTCCAAACTGACCATCGGTCAATAGAGTTTTTGAACTCTGCCAAGTTTGACAGTCCAAAGTTATTACGATGGAGTTTATTTTTACAGTCTTATCGATTCAGGATTCACTACGTAAAAGGCAGAGAAAATGTCTGTGCCGATTTCCTGAGCAGGGTATTTTAAAGTAGTACACTATCAGTGAAATGCATTGTAACCCATACTTTTGCCTACTAGATGAATTGCTAGGACGGCAGTATTGTACTGTAATTGGGGACGTAGTTTATCTGTGACTGAATATTGAATTGATGGCTGATAGAGAGTCATGATGTGTTAGTCACATTTTGATTTTATGCTATGTCATATTAGTTACCAATGGAACTTGGTGTAATTTTTGGAAAATGTAACCCAAATGGGGACTGCGAGCAAGCAGTGTTTGTGTTATGTTGCAATGTTGTAACTTGTTTTGACCTAATATGATGAAGAAAGACCCTAACCAGTGGTCGGTATGTATTGGTATTTTTGCCATTGTACGTATGAGTTATACATTTTGGAGATAACCATGTTATGTACAACAAGTTATATGCTATGATTCGTGCACGAAGCATTATGTAAACGATGGGCCATCGTTTCACCTTATATGATTTGTAATAATATCATTGACCATTGTTTCACCACAGTGGTGGCGTTGTGTTATTTTGACTAGTAGGCCTACTGTCTACTATTGGGAAGCAATGACGGTATTGTATTAGTTATGGTATTAGTGATGCAGAGGATATTGCATTGTATTGTATTTGCGATGAAATTTGGGAAGGCACTGAAATTGTTAATAATTGTAATAGAATTAGCAACTACCTTTGTGAGATTGGGAGTGCTATAAGATTGTTATTTCAAGATATTGCAGACGCTGAATAATGTTTTGGAGTTGAAAAATATTCAACTTAAATTGGGGAGTTGTGTAGCATCTGCAAGCTGTCCCTTGCCCTCCCCCGTTTTCGTGTTACACTGGTGAGCATGTGTTCATTTGACAACCGCCAGAGTGTACTGTACTCCGTGACCTGACCTTCTTTTCTAGTGAGTAGTTTTTTTCCTCGCTCGCTTGTTGTCAGGTGTTTTGACTCGTTCAGTAAATATTAGTATGTTCCCGAATATTCGATAACGTTGTGGAAACGAATGTTTACGCCAGATTTGGCCTTGAGTGATGTAACCTGATGACGTATTGATGCGTGATTGGTTAGTTTGTGCGAGGGCAAAGGTAACGTTTATTTCGGGAACTTTCTGTAGGAATGTTTATATATATAGACCTGTGTGAGTGGTTGGGGGGGTGAGTAAGTGAGTTTCCTTTTGTGTGGCGTAGATATTTAGTTTCGCTGGTGTCTTCCTAGTAATTTATTGTTCACTATACAGTTATTAAACTTTAGTATTATTTAATCTATCGTCGGATCTCGTGTTTATTTATTTTACAGCTGTAATAGTTTCGTTTTCTAAAGGGTTGTAGTTAGATCAACTAACTCCCCCCTACTATAACGTGCTAGAACAACCTCAGCTGTTACAATTGGTTTCATTATTTATCTTCCATTGAAGGAGGGTCAACAAAATTATGAGTGGGCAAATATTGACTCTTTCAGCTTTTCAACCCGGATATTAAGATGTGAACATAATGGTGGGTCAACATTCACCCTCACATAAATGTACATACTTCACCGCTCATTCCAGTTTACACTAGAATTAGTAAGACATGCTGGATCGGATGAAATAATGGTCTTATAGAATTCACATTCAAATATTAGACATTTATCAGGAGAACGTAATGGTAGGGTTGCATTTCATAATATTTAGACAGGCTATAATTATTATATATAGATTCAAAAGTGGTAGCTCATTACAGCATTACAGACCTACATCCTTCAATCGGCTGGTGAAAGTGCAGGTGAAAAAAAACATGGTACGTTGCACTCTTATTGTCTAATCTTTTCGTAAATGTTTTCACACGAAAGATCTGCTATTCGTCAATTTAACATTGGTAATCACGGTGTTCCATCGTTCTGACACTTCACTGTGTAGTGTAGGACCTGGGGAAAACATTGATTATTCATAACTGATAACACCCGTCCCTCTTTCTCAATCTGTCTGTGTGTCTGTGTGTTTCTCTCTTTCTGTTCCTCTTCTCTCTCTCTCTCTCTCTCTCCGTCTCTCTCTCTCCTGTCCTCTCTCTTCCCCTCATTCTCTTCCCGTCTGCCTCTGTTTCTCTCTCTCTCTCTTTCTTTCTTTCTCCCTTTCCTGCTCTCGCCCTTTCTTTTTCTCTTCTTTTTTTCCTGCCCTCTCTCTCTCTCTCTCTCTTTCTTCCCTCTTTCCCTCTTCTTTTCTTTCTTCCCCTCTCTCCCTCGCTCACTCTCTGTCTCTCTCTTTCTCTCTCACTCTCTCCCATTCCCCCTGTCCGTCCATCCACCCGTCCCTCAGACTACCTCTAAGAAAAAGCCACCGTAATCAAGGCAGAATAAAAAAGCGTAGATCTACAGGTGGTTGCAAATGTAGGACCCCCCCCCCCCTCTCTCTCCTGCCTCCACACTCACAACTTGCTGCCAGCGTCTTCACAAGACCCCCCCCCCCCACACACACACTTGAGAGAGCGTGAGTTTTTGTTTGTTTTTGTCCTTGCAGTGAGAATCAGTGAAACCCACATTTACCTCCCTTTGCGAAGGGAGATTACTCAAGCCCCGGCAACACATACCATCTCCATACACAACATAACTATAGAGGATTGGATTAATCGGTTGTCTGTCTCGCTCCCCTGCCCCCCCCCCCCCCCCTTCGAAACAATACTTAATTAGTTGTTAGACTTGACATGTCTCTCCACCCACCTGCGCTATATCATCTTGCCATCATCAGACAATTAATTCGGCTAACAATCCGCACTCACATGTCATCTATAACAGCCAACAATGCTGATGTCACAAATCTTAAGCAACAGATTAATAATACATCCTGTAAAGTGTCATTTTCAGAACTCCTATCATGTAAAGGGCACAGAGAATGAGACAGTTTGTCACCCAAAGCGGATTTGGTTACATTCTGACATCTTTTCAAGGTGTTAATTACCGATAATTCATTACTTATTCATAAATGATAACACAGTGCCAGGTGATAATCAGCTCGTTATATAGAAAGTTTCTATTTTTTTTACTAACAAAAAGGTCACTGTGACCGGCGAGCCTGGCCTAATCCTAACCTTAACCTCTGTACATTCCCAGAAATTCACTGCACAAATATAACCCAATTTTGAACCCAGGTTAGTCATACCCGAGACACAGAATACCGAGGTGAACAATTCTTTCTCCCACTATATGTCCACGGGTTGCGCGCGTATAAATATGGTGAGTACTACTCTTTTATGTTCAGTTATGAAGGGCTGTAGTGCGAATTGTTGCATTGTTGACATCGATGATACGCGCGCAAGTCCACAGACGGAACATGGCGAATTGGTACGTCTCTTCAGCGTCTCGGGTCGTACAGTCCAAATAGTTAATCCATCTCTCTTTCTCTCTCTCTCTCTCTCTCTCTCTCTCTCTCTCTCTCTCTGTCTCTCTCTCTCTGTCTCTCTGTCTCTCTCTCTCTCTGTCTCTCTCTCTCTCTTATTTGTATTATTAATAGAGTTTTTTTTGTGTGTTTTTTTGGGGAGGGGGGGGGGGTGAATTTGTAGAAAATACGTTGACACAATAATAATCCTATTGTTGTGGAAAGAAACCCAGGATGATGGACAGAATTATAGCCAAATGATAGGACAGATGAAGACTTCACTAGAAGTGCCATTGGGGCTTGGGGGTTGGGCGGAGGGGGGGGGGGGTGGTGGGTGGGTTCATAATATTTTCATTCACAAGGTTTTTGGAGGGATGGGGGAGTGTGTGTGTATGTGTGTGTGTGTGTGTGTGTGCGCGCGCGCGTGTGTGTGTGTATGTGTGTGTGTGTACCTCTTTGCTTGTTTGGTATTTTATTTCATTTTGTGTTTTTTTTCCCCACTCTAAGATAACAGCCAATTTGTTCATGGCGGTTACCTAAACACGAAGTTCTTGGCAGAAATTTTATCTTGGAAGAAGACTCAGTGAAAAGAAAGAAACTTCGCGTCCGATCCGTTAGAATGTGGACACGAAATTTATCCTCAGAATGTTCATTGTGTCATCACTTAGTGACTTTTGTTTTGTAGGTAGCAAATAATGATAGCTTAATCCACGGAGGATAATGTTAGTAGCGGTGGCTTTTCCAGCCTTCAATCTTTCTCAGGATTAGGCTTAGGGTTACGAGGCAGCCCGGCTGTTTATGGTCGTTCAAAAATATGCCATTATCCACAATAACAGCTGCGGCTGGCATGTACGACATGAAATCAGATTAAGAACCCCTCCCCACCCCACCCCCCCCCCCCGCCCTCATAACTATGTACCTTTGAGATAAAATCTCCAACATTAGGAAACAGGGTCTTCCTCCTGCTTTTTAAATAATGTATGTCAAGCTGCTGGCATTAATTATGCTGTTATCAAACCTGTTTATGTCGAGCCATACGCCATTTCTGAGATGTTTTATTCGTACAGGCCACACAGTGAAAATGCAGATCAAATTACATCCGGCTCAAACGACAAAAAACACACATTTTGTCTTGCCGTATGGTAAAGAATATTAATTACAGTTAGATTTTGTTTCAGTAATGACACGGCAACTGAGATGCCACAACAGCACTGTAATTTTGGAGAAACATGCAGTAACAATTATTATGGCAATTTATGACCATGGACCATTGTCTTCCTGGATTCACAAAGCCGTTAGCCAATCGCTGGGCAGGTTTTCTTTCCTTGCACCTCAACCAATCAGTGGCCAGGTTGTCCGCTACGGCGTGTCCATGTGAGAGATCCGTGTGAGCCAGATTACCACATCATCCATGCATCATCCTTTTGTGGGGATTTTGCACTTCGTAACTTTGGCTTCTCATTAGACAAGGAGGAAAGTCAGACAAAGCTGGCCAGCCACGGGAGTAAGAAGTTGACTGTGTCGTCAGACAATGTCTTCTAATGTCACACACACAATAATAATATAAGAGACGGAAGTAGGCTTCAGTTTTGGAGAGTGTTTGAGTCAGGGAAAGCTCTATCTGTTATGATATATTCAAGTAATCATATATAAGATGTTTATATCAAGCCTCTGTGAAAATGAGTCCCCCCCCCCTCCCCCTCCCCCCGTGTAGTAATTCTTATTTCATCTCTTGTCTCTATTACGATTGTGCTTAGACCAGATAAATAGCGCCAGTTTCAATGTATGGTGTCCAAAGTCCTGCAAATTGATACTGATTTTTGTATTGTGTGTTTTGATTTTGAGTCCTCTAATCCAACATCGAACTGATTTAAACACGAAGTTTTTGTTTCTCCTGTGTTTCAGCCCACTGCTATTGGTCATTTGTTCTTGATCCTAGTTTTTCTTACCCCAATGTTTCTTTAATCATCTTCCTAGTTGGTGTTTCTTCTGAGTTTAATTGAGCTGCTGTTAAATGCCCTATAAGATCAGGATAACAAAAACACTGTAAAATAAAAAGCATATCTATATGATTAAAATAGAAACCTTCAGACACTGCGGTACATTCAAATTTGATACACTTTTTGTGGAATGGTCCTTTTCAGGGCGTCACTGCATAACTGATCTTGTCCACAACATCCGCTCCTCGCCGCTATTCAGGCAAAGAGTGTTCTGTTTTTTTCTTAGGTCCTTTTTCCGTCAGAAAATCGGAGCGGAGCGGATGCTGTGGACACGAGCAATAAAATTGTCCTCAAACACAGGAACTCGCCAAGGCCGGTAACACATGAGTCATTTCTAGTTTGTTTGGGTGTTGGCTCAGCCCTGAACCTCCCCTGAATGAACTGGCCAGACAGAATTGGTTCATCCCGCTGGACTCCATTGGTCCTAAAACCGAAACAAAACAAACTTGTCTGCTGAGTGCGCCATGGGCCTCAGTGGTTCACTGTAATCGTCTATTTTAGGCCTGACAAAGACAGCACTGATGACACCGTGCTCAATGAACTCTCCTATGCACTCACAAAACAATTGTGTCTCTTCAATGTCTAAATTGTTGTGGCGGGAAGGGATACATCTGAGCTGGGGTGCAGACCGGACTGGGCTCAGGTGCCGGACAAGTCACCAAAAATAGCATAATAACACGTCATGTATATGCCACGGGCGTCTCATTTTCAAACCAATGCTTGCGGCATATCAATCCTGATCCAGTCATTCTTCACTTGCTCTATTACTGTAGTACTGTTGTTGCCTTCAGCCTTCAAATCTATGAAAGATTGGATGTTTAAGACTGGTAAGATTGACTGCAGTAAAACAACAAATGAATACAGAATCGCTGAATCGGAATTGCAAGCACGCAAGCGTTGAGTGCCCTGAGAATGCGGTACCCCGTAGCATGATAATAACTTTTAACTTTTATCTCTATGTTAGTCCAGCAATGATGACAGTAAGAAAAAATGTATTTGAATATTCATGAGTATTTTTTGGTTTGAACTTTACGGCCCGCAGGCAACAGGTCCTGCATTAGCTGGATACGGCCCTGGCTGATGTGACGTAGATACAGGTGGATGATACAAGTTCACAGACCTTGTAAAGTAACGATGTAGGCGTTGTCCACTTTAAGCTTGATGGCCTGATTACACATCCGTCACAGATTGTCTCACCCAGGTTTGTGTCGTGTACAAACATTGACTAAGTACAAAAGAAAAGCTTCACACACACAAAAAAGACCTTTTCTATTCATAAAACCTACTTAGTCGTACTGGTGAATAAGCCATTGGCTACACCGTATTTGCTCTCAAATCACCCCCACCCTGTCATTGTTTCGCCCCCCCCCCCCCGAATGGGAAAGGCATGGAATCTTGACGTCAAATCTCTTAATTTGATAACAGCTGTGAATTTCCAAGGCGAACTGTTGGGGGAAGGAGGGGGGGGGGGCGAAGAGGGAAGGACACACCATATGTGTATAATGTATGCTTGGGGGTAGGGAGTGAAACGCTAGAATGTGTATTGTATATATACGTGTACGTGGGCATTGGGGGTGGGGGGTGACGGTGTAAGAGAGGTGGTTGGTAACTCGTGAAAAGGCTTGAAGCTTCAAAACAATCTTCATCCGGCCTAGACACCTACGTCCTGTATCTTGAATATCATGCGATATTACAGGTAGTTGATGTTTCTGTGGTTGGCGACGCATCAGCTCGATCAAAGCAATCACACTTTGCATGACATACCACAGAGGTGTCGCTGCTGAAACACCAACATTTACATCTTACACCAAAAACATCCCAGTCTCAAAACAGCAACTGAATGTACAAACAGTAAGAAATAAAACCTCAAGAAACTTCACCAAAATGACAGAAAATGACATATGTCAACAATGACACCTCAAATTACATAGACCAGGGCAATTTTCAGTGTCAACGGTTAGGATCAATCTATAAACTCCAGTTATCTTCTAGAAGGACAATGGTTTCTGGCATGTACACAGGGCAAAGCACTTTCTCACGCAAACAAAATTGTAACTGCTAATAACAATAATAATGATAATAATAACAACAATAATAATAAAGCTTTCGCGTGTTTGACAAAAATAAAAATCTCAGACCAATCAATAGCAACATGCACAGCCGTTGTCTGACAATTGCACACAACACAAAAATTGAAGACTTCTTTGGTCTACTGGCATAAGCACACTGCGCCCGACAAAACGTTTCCGACCCGTCCTCGAAAACAACAACAACAACAACAACAACAACAACAACAACAACAACAACAACAACAACAACAACAACAACAACAACGACGACGACGACGACGACGACGACGACGACAACGACAACGACAACGACAACGACAACAACAACAACAACAACAACAACAACCAACAACAACCAACAACCAACAACCAACAACCAACAACAACAACAACAGCAACAACAACAACAACAACAAATGAATTCGTTAAATTCTTCTTTGCTTATTACACACAAAAATGACACAGCCCTTTTGACCACACCCTTTTGATTTGACCTGGTTTAAAAAAAACGAGGTTTGCTGGTGTTCGATAAATGCGAAGGTTTTCACAAACCCGTTTTTTTTTTTTTTTTAAATTTTGGAGAACGGCAGGTTTTGTTTTGCACGCTAAGAATAAAGCAATGAATAGGTAAGGTGAGAGGGCTCTAGCCAGGAAAGTACAGAATGGGCGTATGGCAAGTGTGTGGGTGCCACTGACAACTGAATGGAACAGGATGTGTTTACCTCCGTCACGGGAGCTCTTAGCGGGAGGGGTGGAAAAGGACGCGAGTGGGAGGGGTAGGTAGAGGGTGGGAAAGGTGGGGGGGGGGGGGATAAGCCTACGGATATGCTGTGACAATAATATTCATATTACACCTGTATTACCTTGTGTCACAACACTGGCATTATTTCATCTGTATACGGTATTTTTTCTTCACCGTTTTTCTTTTTTCCTTTATCCTTTATCTTGGTAATGGGAACTAGACAACAAAATCCGTTTTTGACGCCGGGCTGCTTTGTTCAGTGTGACCTGCCAGGAAGAAAACCAAACCCTTATGAAATGAAAACAATAACTTCAGCACTGAGGTGAACTGAAAACAGAAAAAAAACAGACACACAAGACGGCAACCTGCCAGAACAGCACGGTTCTATACAAGCAAAATAATAGCAGAAATAAATCCTCCAAATCCTGGCATAAATCTGGTTAGAACTGGAATGATGCAGTCGGGGGCCACAGAGATCATATACACAAGGCCAGGGTGGCCAAACTGCGGCTCGCAAGCCACATGCGGCTCTTTGACCTTCAATATACGGCTAGTGGAAATATGTTCCTCCATAATATTTCCTCCGAATTTTGACCAGAAAATTAGTACGACAAAGAAATATCATTAAATAATCTCTCTGTTTTTTTGTTTTTTTTTAACCCTTTTAGTTTTATTTTTGACAGTCTAATTTTGCAACTGAAATGCAAATTGGCACGTTTTTCTTAGATGTTCCCGTAATTCTTTACTGTATAGAAAACGTCCAGTATTGTTAAGCCAATCATCAGTCACAATTTTGAAAACATTTGATGTAGATCTATATTGTGTACTTTGTGATTACAGAAGTGTAATATAAAATTAACAGTTTAAATTTGTAAATATTGTTGCATATTATTTATATAAAAATTTTGTAACAAAATATGTATGTGACAATAAAAGTATGTGTGTGTGTAAATTTTGTTCACATCTTGTGGCTCTCGAACATCTGAAGTTTAGCGTATGTAGCTCTTACATTAGGCAAGTTTGGCCATCTCTGGATTATAACATCGCTAGAGACTTGGCGGCTTTTACATACCGTACATTTATTTGCACGGCACTGGGAACTGTGAGTGGGATGTCGATGCCATTTTGTCTTGGCTAAAAAAGTATGCCAGGTGCTATTGACTCAGCCGGCATCAGTAGTCAATTCGACCTAGATGTCCATAGGGTTGGTAGAATAACCTCAGGGGCGGATTCCCTACATTAAACTGACGTTGGTGCGATGTCGTACCCAGCGGATTTCATTGCTATGTGCAAGCCTGACGTCTCCCCTTCGTGTCCCAGTTTCGTAGATTGCTAGCAGGAGAGATATTGTCATGGGCATCAAAATTAAACATTCTTTGAACTTGCACCAACTTGCACCAACACGCACCCATTGGGTAATTTGTTTAGTGGACGTGTCGTCGGAAGAAGAAATTTTCGTCTTTTGCCCAACTAGAAAAGGCCGCCGATGCTTCCAAGTGTGGCCAGGTCAATGACCTCATGTTAAGACATTGGAAAGAGGACATTTATAACCATTACAGAACAGTGTTGAGCAACAACTGAGGTCGTTGGCATTGAAAACGTCAAACTGGCAAACCGGGCAAAGTATAATATCATTCAAAACTAGAACAAGCACGCGTAAACAGGATATTAATTTTTATCCAGATGAAAATCAGGATGTGATAAAAGTAAATAAGTTATTTAATGGTGTAGCTTTGATTCCAGAAATGTACTAAAGATGAAAAGTTTGTCTTTACAGTTAACTCAGGGGGGGGGGGGGGCGCCCCCAAGCATGGGGAGGTGATGGGATGGAAAAAAGTACTGATGTAGATAACAACAACAACAGATGGAAAGTCACAAAAATACACTGATTGAGAAGATGTGCTAGGCCTGGTTTCAAACCGTAGACTTCTGTCTCATAGGGCGGGCGCGCTTTATTTGATAGAGCTTGAAGAATAACGACAGAAAAGGCTGCAGTAGCGACATCATTCGTTCTCTTTGTCTCACCCTCTTTCTCTCTCTCTCTCTCTCTGCCTCTCTGTCTGCCCCTGTCTGTCTGTCTCTTTCTCTTTATCTGTCTGTCTGTCGCTCTTTCTGTCTGTCTCTCCCTCTCTTGTCTGTCTCTTCTCTTTCTTCTGTCTCTGTCTGTCTATCTGTCTGTCTTCTCTTTCTCTCTCTCTGTCTGTCTCTGCCTGTCTGTCTCTCTTTCTCTATCTGTCTCTTTTCTCTCTCTCTCTCTCTCTCTCTCTCTCTCTCTCTGTCTGACTCTTGTCTCTGATTCTCTCTTTCTCTCTCTCCCCCTAATTTACAACTACCATAAACAACTTCAAAACGAATTAAGAAAAGCATGATCAGCAACGGAGCAACAACCACCACCACAACAACATAACAACAACAATCACTACAACTTCTACAACAACTGCTACAATCATCGTTGCTAGACAACCAGGAAAGCAATATCGACAACAGCTAAACAATAACTGATACATCCGCTATTACCTTCAACACCAGCAACAACTACTCTTAGAACAACTACAAAAACAGCATCTTCAACAACAAAAACAACAACAACAACAACAGCAACAACAACTTCAAAAGCAACAGAAAAGACACCCCAGGAAATGAACATTTACAGGCACGGCGACACCAAAAATGCTCTCCTGCCGCGTTTCCGCTTTACTGCGGAGGTCTTAATATCAGGTTTGCATCAAGGCGGATCATCGCTTTCTAAGTCCTCAAACCAAATTGATCTATGTCCTTGTAAAACTATATCTATGGTTTTTCATTTGTGGTAATTAAAGAAGCTGAGAGATAACGTACTTTCACCGTGAACTGTCGTTTTCATTGATGGGATGAAGTATTATTTGAATATAATGGCAGTCTCTGGGCGTTCTCAGTCAATGCTCACTTGAACATGTTGATACTGGGGAAATGTCTATACAGTATTTGTCTATTTTCTGCCTATCTATCTGTCTGTCTTGCTGTCTGCCTGATTGTTTGTCTGCGATGCATTTTGTATAAATTGTCTGTTTGCCTGCAGCCTTTAGTTTCTGTACCGAGCGTGATTGTCTGTCTAAGCCTCTGTCTGTCTATGCGTTGAATTTTCCAAAAGTCAGTGTCTGCTGCGCAATCTGTCTGCCTGTCTCTCTGCTTGTTTGTTCCCCAGCATTGTCTACCAGGCCTATCTGCTTTGGCAAATGTGTATCTGTCTGTTTGTCTGTCACCCTGTAGCTTCTATTCCGTCTGTTTTCCCGAGGCCGAACGCACTCCCTAACTAACCACATACCTAATTGTCGGTCTCAATGTGTCCACCCGCCTGTTTGCCACTGTCTCTGTGTGTACCATCCTTCCTTCAATCAGTTATTTCTTCCCTACTTCCCTATATTTCCCTTCCCTGCTAATCCCTTCCGTCACCCCTCCCCCACTTTGGCCTGACCCGACCTCCCCCACTTTGGCCTGACCCGACCTCCCCCATGTTTATCTATGTATCAATTTTCTCTCTTCACCGGCCATCGATTTAAGACAATTACGTCTGACATTTACCGAAGACTGAAATTTCGATTCAAGTTTTGGAGTCAAAGATTTTGTCATTTGCCTTGAACATTTTCCTCTTGGTCGGCTCTATTCAGGCCGCTACCTAGAGACCCGAATAGACAAAACACCCCACCATTACTCTAGTCAGACCGCTGGGTGCCTCAAGGTAGCGGCCTGAATAGACCCACCCCTTTCCTTTTTGTTCTGACCGTCCTAGTTTTGTCCTCGATTCCACTGAGACCAGCTGTAGATCCAGATATTTTCCTGCCGTCTTTCTTTTGTTTGATATTCTGAGATCTGCACACGGCAGGACTTCTGAGATCTGCGCACGCCAGGACTTCTGAGATCTGCCCACGCCAGGACTTCTGAGATCTGCACACGCTAGGACTTCTGAGATCTGCGCACGCCAGAACTTCTGAGATCTGCCCACGCCAGGACTTCTGAGATCTGCCCACGCCAGGACTTCTGAGATCTGCCCACGCCAGGACTTCTGAGATCTGCACACGCCAGGACTTCTGAGATCTGCCCACGCCAGGACTTCTGAGATCTGCACACGCCAGGACTCGCGTCTCTTCTTAATATAAAGCGTGCTTTTGGTTGAAGGTTTGGATCTGAGAAAGGATTTTCATGGAGGAGGGAGGTGGGATAGGCAGAGGGCAGAAGAAAATATAGACAGCAGATGGATGGATGGAATTTGGATTAAAGGACGGAACGGCGCACCGAGAGGCTGGCGGAAAGACAGACAGACAGATAGACCGACAGACAGACAGATGGGAGGACGAACGGCTGGCGGGCTACTTGGATGGATGGATGGGCGGATGGATGAATGGATGGATGGATGGACGGACAGACGGACGAAGGGACAGAGGGACGGATGGACAGACAGACAGACAGACAGACAGACAGATAGATAGACAGACAGACAGACAGTGTAGTAAACAATATGCAGACAAATAAGATATTATGTTGTACTTTGTACCGTAACTGAAGATTTATGAGTTGACAAACTTGCCTACCCGGAAGCGAAAAGAGAAAAAACTGGTTTAAGTCAACAAGGGACATAATCTGATAGTCCTGAGTTATTGATCCTGTCTCCTCCAAGTCATTTGTAACTGCCATAAATTACTTCAAAGTGAATTCAACTATCTGAGATAAAAGCACTTCTATTGCTCATTACATTTGTTTGCGCGTTTTCAACATGAGATACAAGTAATCAAAGCCCGCGTTTAAAATATAATATGGAACAAAATACACGCAGACAAATTTGACCTGAAACAGACGTCGATGTGAAGACTCCTTTAACTTATGATACCATCAGCAGGTATAGGTGATTTTCAAAATTTCGTACTATACGGTAACAATACTGCCTTTCCAGGTGTCTACAAAAAAAAAAACAACTTCAAATAACGTGCAAAAGGCTTAAAGTGACACTTTGTCTTTGATCATACATAAGTTTATGTCTTCATAACATTTGTTTGCTCAGACAGACTACCAATGTTTAGTCAACTGGTCACGCACACGTCATCTTCTGTCTTGTTGGAATTGTGTCTTTGTTTTATGTTCCCGTTAACTCTGCAATGTGTCCTTGTCCTGCAGAATTATCTGCGCATCTCCATTCAGTCGCTTGGTTTGAACAAAAAAAAATAAAAATGACCCGCTTGCAACACAACAAAGTCAGGTGTGCGCGCTTGACCTCACTCTCAGCTCCATACACTACTCACAACATGAAACTGTCAAATCTGTCACGTAAGTTTTCTTAACTCCACGAAGCCTCAGCAACCCCCGGGTGATGTAAAGCTTGAGAACCACAGCAGTTTGAGTTTGAGTCCGAGTTGAAGACAAAGCGCGCCGACACGACAACAGTCACATTGGGCTATAAGAAAGCAAGAACGAAAGACAAAATAGAACACAATGCCTGGACAGAAGGAGACACTACCAGAAGGTTCCACCCACCACCCGTAACACAGCAGTAAATATTAAGTTTGCTAGAAGACCACAATTGTGTAAGTCTTCTGTACCCTTGACTATCATGATATATTTGTCTTTCAAGATAAACTCGTGGAACATTTAAAAACAACACGAAAAGCAGTGACACACGAGTTACGACTGAGATCCCCAGTGTGTATCCCACAGGGTCACCAAAGAGTGACTTTTCTGGTCTCATGAGCTCTTCAGCCAATGAAATAAATCAAAAGTGTGTGAGAGATAGCGGAAAGCAGTTTTGTTCTGATGGACAGAAGACTTAATGAATTTGTTCTGTTTATCAGAAATGCTCTTCGAAGTTTAGACATTACCATAGTGGAACTTAATGGGAAAAACTATTGCAGCATGTTCTTTCTCATTTTGAGCTATCACTGTCCGTACGCTATCAGTGTTTTCCTGATTCTCCTGAAAGTCTTTCTGTCTGTCTGCTTGCCTATCTGTCTGCCTGCCTACCTGCATATCTGTCTGCCTGCCTGTCTGTCTACCTGTCAGCCTATCTGCGTATCTGTCTGTCTGTTTGCTTGCCTGTCAGTCTGTCTTCCTGTCTATTTGTTTCTTCATTTGTCTGTCTGTCGTTCCGTCAATCTGTTCGTCGGTCACTTCCTCCCCTTGCCTTTTTTTTTTAGTTAATCTGCCTTCCTCTCTAACTATCTAAGATACAAAACAATACAATATTATCTACCAGCCTGTCATTCGCTCGAACTATCACCTCACCCTGTCTCTGTCCATGCATTAGTTGATTACATGCCCAAAGTAATTCACAAACCTGGCTCCTCATTGATACAGCTGCCGCTCGCCTACTGCAACAATAATTATCCACTATCAACAGGCCTGGGGTTATTCCACATTACGAAAAGCCAAGCCTGACAAAACTCGACATTAAAACTAAAACGATCCGTAGTATGGCATGGCCATGTCCCCGCCGGGCAAGTCGTCCTGGGATAGCTAAAGGAAAAAAAATTCCTTCCTTCTGTCTATCAGGTGTTTTTGTTTCCTCTCCTTTATCTGAACGTTTTCTTTCACATTTCACTCGTCCTAACTCTTCTACACCACTGTCCTCTCCATCGCTCGCTCTTTTCTTCCTGCAGACCTTTGTCCATTTTCCTGTCCTCTCTTCTTTCCTTCTTTCATCTCCTTCCTTGTTCACCCCGTCCCTCCATCATTCTTCCATCCTCTCACTGAAACTGTCTGAAAACCAGAACACCGTACGCAATAATACGTGCACTGTAATTAACTCTCCCCACAGTACGAATGTACCCACTAGTTTTTATGACTACACAGTTAACCACAAGCCTCGCCCACAGGGATATAGAATTATCTCTGATAACAGGGTAAACATTGTGTGATGTCTACTATTTTCTGTTGGTAAACGATCTGGGTTTTTTTGTTTACATTCAAAAACAAAATTCTACCCAGCATTTTATCATGGATCGAACTTCATAACCATCGTGTACAGATATATCAGATGCGTATCTATTCACAAAAAGATACTTTGGTGGACTGGAAGGCAAGCAGGCGGACAGGCGAACGAACAGACAGACAGACAGACAGACAGACAGACACAAAACACAGACAGATTTGCCGATTCCTACCAGCAGCGTGCCGAAATTGGGGGGTGGGGGCAGAGGGTGGGACAGCCCCAGGCAACCATATCAGGGGCGCATCCAATTGAAGTCTGAAATTAAAATTAAGTTGTTTTTTAGTTTGAAATTATCATTGTTAACTACGTTATACAAGCTGTCTTACAGTCCGACGAGTTGGTGTGAATGTGCATACATAATTATTTCACGACAATGAATGTCAACTAGAGTTGTGGGCCTGCCGGTGTAAAGTGTAAGACTCTGAAAATGTGCTCACATCAAGTAGCAAAGGCTGGTACGCTTATTTTTAATTTCTCCCTAACCATCCATGTTTTTCCCTTGTGTTGGAAAACATCTTAGTTTCTGTACCGAAAAAGAACAAATGAGTAGAAATGAATAATTTAAGGCCGATTGCACTAATGTCTGTTGTAATGAAATGCTTGGAGAGAATTGTTTTGACACGATTATTGCCCCTTTTAGATTGTTACCAAGATCCGATGCCATTTGCGTACCGTGAGAAATGGGGTGTGGAAGATGCCATCTTATACTTTCTTGACAACGTCTACAGACATCTTGACGTTCCAAAGAACTATGTCAGAATCCTTTTCGTAGACTTTTCCAGCGCCTTCAATACCATTGAACCACATCTCCTTGTTTCAAAACTGTTGGAAATGAATGTCAACAAACATAATTACGGTATAGTGGGTATTAGGTTTCCTTACTAATCGACCCCAGTATGTAAGTTTGAATGTTGGACGGAGCATTTTTACATCATCAACTCCCTATACGAACACAGGAGCGCCTCAAGGCTGTGTTTTATCCCCTTTCCTCTTCACCATTTACACTAGTCAATGCAGAAGCGAGTTTGACAATATTCATATAATTAAATTTGCAGATGACACCTGCACCCAAGGCCTTATCACGAATTCAGACGAGGAAGACGCTTATAACACAGAAATAGCCAGATTTGTACAGTGGTGCCATGATCATTTTCTTGTATTGAATGTGAAGAAAACAAAAGAGATTGTAATTGATTTTAGGAAAAATTTGGCACCGTCACCACCATTAAGCATTGATAATGAAGAGGTTGAAGAAGTTGAACATTACAAGTATTTGGGTATATATATCCAATCTAGATTTGCACACAAATATTCCAAGTGTCCATTCAAGAGCCAGCCAGAGGACATACTTTTTAAGATCTTTTAATGTTGACCAAACACTGCCTTCCCTGTTCTACAAACTTCCATGGAAAACATAAAAACTTATTGTGTTACAGCATGGGGAGGCAATGCAAGAGAAAATGACAAGCATAAACTTAACAACACAATCATCAAGAAAGTATGCAACATGACAGACCCGGCATTTTTCAGTTTTAACCACTCATACTCAAATGCTTGTGTGAAGAAATCCATGTCCATCTTAAATGGCAGCCACCATCCCCCGTTTCGTCAAATTTCTAGATCATCCAAGAACAACAGAATAATACACATGAAAGCAAACAGGGAAACATACAGAAGATCGTTTCTGCCTTCCACAATTCGCCTCAACAAGCCATTTTAACTAGATATGTGTCATATTTCACTGAGGTTCTTTACCATGTCACTTCATGTATGTCTGTTATTGACTTACTGAGTTATTTTATATAATGATGCATAAGATTTGTATACCACGTGTGGGTTGTTAAACGCTGTGTGAAAGAGAATTTGTCTTATGGGGTAATAAAGTGATTCGTATCTTATCTTATCTATAAATGTCTTCCTTTCTTACACATATCTCAGTGCTGTACTTGAGTCAAGGAATTGTCCCCGGGCATGACCATACCTCTGCACACCACCGGATTTCCACCCTAATGCCAAAAGACATTCAACTCTATGTCACCACTAACTTGTCAGATTTTGTCCAGATGAAACTGTCTTGTACAACACAAGTCTATAATTATTCACCAGCAATAAATGGTGCTCAGCCGTTCTGAACGCCGCATCATAATTATTACTGCAGCAATAATAACAAAAGCAATATTGCTGGTCGCGTTTTCAAACGACCTAAATCAATGGTTCTCAAACCCGAGGGGGCGAATTTGATTTCCAGGTGCCGAAAAACGAAGGAAAGGGCGACAAGGGAGCGAAAACGATGATGGGAGCGACAGGGGGCGAAAACATGAATGGAGATCGATTTGTGGGGCAAAGACCGGGCCCCCACTGACTTGTTCAATCGCACACGTAAATGGGTTATATGAAAAGAAAAGGCCCATTTCTTAAAGTACATTTGGTAAGAATCTTTTCTGTGTTCTAATGAACCATCAACACGTCTGTTGTCATTAAAAAAGTTTTGAGAAACTTGACGTCATCATTTGTGTGTAGTCTGTTTTCTTGTGAAATGTGTGTGTGTGTAGGTGTTTGTGTTGTATTGTGTTTGAGTAGGGATTTTGAGTGTAAGTCTGTGTGTGTGGGGGGGGGGGGGAGGGGAGAGAACGTGAAAGAAAATGTGGACCCTAAATAGGCGATTGCCTGGAAAAGGTTGAGAAGCACTGACGTAAACTGTCTGTACCGGAGAGCTGACGGGTGGCAACACGCTAGACCATTCATTTAGGCGTTTCATTACATGAAGACACTTGTGATCCAGGTACTTTCTTTAAGCTTATGTATTCTGGATCAGAGATGATTTTTGTGTTACCCGTTTTTCAATACCGTTTTTGGTGCAGGCCGGAATTGTCACGTGGACATTTACGGTAATTCTTGGTGTAGGACTCGGGGAATGAGGCCAATTAGAGACCAGATTGAGGAGTTGGGGGGGGGGGGGGGAGAGGGCGGAGGGTTGGATGGGAGGACATTGCATACACAGTAACCACAATGTCAGTGGTCCTTAGTCCCAGGTCATTCTGCCCTATGTCATCCCAGGTCATTTTGCCCTATGTCATCCCAGGTCATTCTGCCCTATGTCATCCCAGGTTTCCTTCGTTCTTTCCCACATTGTTATTGTTGTTCAGTTTAACCATTCTACTTTTAATGGTCTTGTCCACATATGGAGAAGTAAAATACTCTTTGCCTCTGTGTACTTGTCTACAGCATCCGTTCCGCTCAGCTATTTTGCAGGAAACGACGTATGAAAGAGTAAATCACTCTTTGCCTCTGTATACTTGTCTACAGAATCCGCTCCGCTCCGCGCCACACCGCTATAGAGGCAAAAAGTGTTTTACTTTGTCATACGTCATTTTCCGTAAGAAAGCGGAGTGGAGCGGATGCTGTGGACACGACCATTTCCAGTGGTAACTATTGCAACACTACTAGATAATTATCTATACTACAAAAGTGCAATTTCTTTATCAATTGCGAACAAATGAAAAAAACAAAACACTAGAAATCCTTATTTCAATGGATCATAAAACTTGTGGTTAAAATCCATCCCCTTAGAATTGGAATTCTTTCCCCGGGAGCCATGTGCCCCCCCCCACCCCCCCCCCCCCCCGTTCAGAACGATTGAACTATACCATTATGTGTATATTATGTATGGTCATCCAGATTAGAAGAGGGAAAGGGGGTGGGGGTGCCGGGGTGGGTGGGTGGAGTTCACGGTGGAACCAAGAGGTCAATGAGTTGATTGTGAGATTGATTGTGTAAAGGCGTGGTTATAGAGCTTTAGAGGATTTCAGAAATGGGGGTAAAGGATGTATATGGGGGGGGGGGGTGAAAGGAGCGGAAAATGATGTTTAATTAGACTGGCGTTCAGTTCCGAAACAGTTGATTTTTTCACAAAATTTTACACAGTAGCAAACAATGAAGAGTCAAGAGCATTATTAATTGATTAATTCATTATAAATAATTAATCTTGCTCCGCCAACAGTGACGCCATGCCGTTCTGGATACTGTCAAAATCTCCAGCCTCTCGTGTCTGCTACAATGAGCACAAAGTTCCCGCCCCTCATCATGATTAATGCAAACTGGTTTTTTCTTGTTTTTGCCCAGATGGTGTTCCATAAATGTCATCTCAGTCCAGACAAGAATAGGAATATATGTCATGAAGGTTCCAAACTACGTATTTCAATGCTACAGATTGCTGAATGTTATTTTGGTCGGTAACTTGGCGGGTTCCGTCATACTTCATGAAGAAAGGCAAAGGGCAAATTATGCAATAGATTTTACGTATCGTTGAGGGGCTGGGATTTTTTTTGTTGTTGTTTTGTTGGTTTGTTTCATTTCATTTGAAGGGGTGCAAGAAGGGAGGGTGAAATCCTGTTCTGTGTGTTCCAAGGTTAGATCTGAAATCCTCATGTCCAACCGACTGCGCATATAGGACGTTTTTGTTCTCATTTTGATGTGGCTGCAAGTGGCACAGAGATATTAGACATGCGTCATATGATTTGAAAGATCTCTGCACTCATCCGCACACAGATGAAAGGATCACACTGTCGATAGGCAGCCTTTATAATGTCTTGCTTCACGTATCGCCCGTCGTTTTCAGGGCACCCCAACCTTCGACAGATCACAGCTCGGCAGTCTTTTTTTGAGGGATCAAATGGTGGTTTGACTGATTATACTACTGATAAATTGCTCTGATTTATTATTGATCTGTCGAATCACCATACAGAACAGCTTTTGGACATGCATGATTGATGAATTCAATGATTCATTCACTGATTGACAGATACCAGTTCAAACGTCCAGTTGTCAATCATAATCCACAGAAAATCCACTTCTTTATGCCACAAATACATCAAAGGGACCATTTACACCCACATACAAATTCAAAAGAAAGGGAGAAAATACAAATGAAATAAAAAAGGAACCATAATTCGCCCACGCGACTGACCGGAATTCCCATCTGGTTTATTTCTCTCTACTGTTGTACTAGATTTTTCAGATCGATGGACGCCGAGAAAAGAAATCACAGCCTACAATATCAATCCGGGTATCGATCAGCTAACACACAATCTTCGGGGTCTTTGGTTTTTCTGCATCTTTCAGCATATTTTCTTCTCTCTCTCTCCAACTTTTCTTTTCAATATTTCTTTAGCGAGATTGTTTTCTTCTGAATACTTTGATTCTGTTCACTAGACGCCTTGGTTTTTCTGGCACAAGGCTGTGGATGGGAATGACGGTAATTAATGAATCATGTAGATTAAGAAAAAATATTTTCAAGGAATGAATAAAGAGAGAGACCAAGTCTGTGCTCAAACAGAAATGGAAATAGGGGGGGGGGGATGTAAAGACAACAGACAGACAAAAAAGCTGTACTGATCGGTAACGAAGAAGTTGGAAGAGCTCCGGAGGAGGACAATGAAGAGGATGGCAGAATGACATCAGAAACCAAGAGGGTACAACATGGCAGAGGCAGGCAGAGGGCAGAAACACATGGAAGAAGTCTGACGAGGGCTACATCCTGCAGTGGATGAACAATGCTTGGAGGAAGAAGAGGAAGACGAAAAGGAAGAAAGCAGAAAAAAACCAGTGGCTGTAAGCATGAACGTAGTGTCAGTCCGCCCTTTTTGCACCATGGTGCAGGCTTAGTAGTGCGTACGGCCACCTAGCTGTAAACTCAAATCGGTATGTATGGACCAAAGTTATACCCGAGACACAGAATACCGAGACGGACCATTCTTTCTTTCATTATATGTCCACAGTTTGTGCGCGTATAAGCACGGTGAGTACTACTCACACAGCTGTGTGGTATTGGTTTTTTTTCATTCAATTATGAAAGGCGAGTGGTGCGAATTGTTGCATTGTTGACATGGATGCTACGTGCACAAGCCGGGGGACGGAAAATGATGAATTGGTCCGTCTCGATATCCCATGTCTCGGGTTACACCTCCCCTTCCCGGCGCGTTAATTGCCGCTTGCCACTGTAACAAAAATTGACATTGCGCATGCACAGAATTTGTATGCGCCAATCCGTGCCACGAGAAAACAATGCCGATCAAAACAAAACTGAGAGAAGAGGGTGACTGGAAACCAAAGTCTTTTCTTTGGCCCGTGAAGACGCCAGTTCGAATAAAATATTTAGTTACTTCCTTTCTTTCTTTCTAACAGACGCCACCCCCCACCCCCCCCAAGCTAGTTACGCATTGCGCAGCCGATTTACGTCATCCTCGGCCAAAGTTTAAAGTTACAAAACCTTTACACGTGGGTGTAGACCTACACCAGCACGTAACCGCTTACAGCACAGTTCATGCATACGGCCACAAATTTGTGCAAATCTGTTATTTTTTCGTCTCAAACTGCTCATTGAGTTTGTTTTTTTCTTTTGTAATTAATGCTACATTCATTATTTATCTATATTCTATCTGCACTAACCTTTTGTAATCTTAGTTTGAATCGACGAAAAAAAGGTGGATGACGAACACCAAGAGTCATGAACTCGGTGTGGCCGGGGTTCTAGAAGATGCCAGGAAGTTAAAGGCCGAAATATCTGATGAAAGAATCCACTCTGGCTCTGAGCATAGTCATTTGACTCGATCCACCATTGGAGTTTCGTACCAGTGAATTAACATTTTGGGAAAAGTGGCATCTCAAAACTCTTTACATTATCAATAATCTTTACATTTTAAACCACAGTCCCCTCCTGTCGTCTCCTTGGCTCTACCAGAAGAACCACACCCCTTCAAAATCTTGGGCCTTTGCCAGGTAGCTGTCTGTCCTGGTCTAAGAATAACATGCCGATGGACAAAACTGGCTGTCTGTCAAGTTGAGACTTTCTTCAATGTCACAAAAACAGTTTGTGAGCAAAGCTGTTTCTCGCTTTCTCCCCAGACGCTGGAAGGTCTTTCCACACCGCACGATTGATTGGTGCATGCGATAAATTGCAGGTGAACACTTGTATAAATTATACAGCGTAAGGGCAGATTGTCTAATTGTAACTCTTCACACAGCGTTAGCGTATAATCATGTCTGAGTGCACACATATCTGTACCA
>OZ007570.1:1948536-1978536 GCA_963931925.1 Onchidella celtica
TAATTAATTATTAATTATTAAAAATAGGGAGAACCCCTAAAGGCAGACTACACGGAGGAACGCACCTATTGCAACACTGTTGATTCCACGCGTATCGACCATGTCGTTCCAATGGATCAAATCAACACTGTCGAGAGGGGGAAAGTGCACCATGGGCTAGGCACTTTCTCCATACCCACAGCCCAGGCATGCAGCACAAAAACTATTTAGCTGCTGACCGTCTGCCAAGACAAAAAGAGCCAATTATAGTTGGTACACAAAGGGAAGATACGCGTGAAAAGCATTCCTCTTTTGAGAGATGGCACGAAAGAGAAATAAAATAAAGGAATATAAACCTGCACACATCACTCGGATGACCTCATATAAGTTGTCCAGCCCTGATTTCCAATGTGTTCGCTGTTCTCATTTCAGGCCGGGTGAGAATTTAAACTAATCTATCAACACATTCCAGCTCCATTAAGCTTAATGAAGCCTCATTAGGAGATGTTGATTAAACCAATTAATGTTGATTTCAGCATAATTTAATCATTAACTTTACGCACATCAAATGGAGGGAATTAACGCTAAAACTACGAATCCATGCGCCAGAGACTGTCATTACACCAAAACGAAATACGTGCGGTGTCGGTGTAGTTTCATTGCATTGGCACACTTCTTCGTCTCGGTTTCGTTTCGGCGTCGGCCCAATGGATTTCCAGCTTATGTCCGTCTGCCTACCAAAGCAACAACCTTAACCGAAAAAAAAATAAAAAAAATTTAGTAATCAGATAATTTCCTGCCCGTCTAGAAAACATAAATGCTCTCTTCAGAAAATTTATTTCCGATTCGGAAAAACTGCCGAAATAATATTGGTAAAAGAAAGTCCATCTATTTAATTGCTTTTTAATTTCTGTGGCAAAAGGGATGTCAGATTATTATTTTAACCTTACGAAAATCGAAGTACACAATAGCTCTTTAAATCAATCAGAATGAAATGATTGGAACACTTAAAAAGGAGGTTAACTAGTACACATCTATTTGTAAACATTCAGCGCTTGCTCGGGAAAAAAATGTTGTAGTTACAACAAACGAATTATAATTAGATTTGAATTTCCCAGACTGTAAACTGAATCCCGCGCTGGGAAAAAGGCGCGGAGGTTTGAGCGGGGGGGGGGGGGGTGTCAGGATAATTTCTTGAATTGTTTTTACAACAGACATGTGAACACTAACAATTATGTGGACAGCTTTCCTCACGTGAACATAATATTTTGTCAAAGTGCCAAGCATTTTGGGTTTCTTCAACAGTGTCTCAAATGTTCAAGTCGCTGTGGCTGCAAGGCAGGCCTTACGTCTACTTACTTGTGGTCGTCGGTAAAAGTAACATTTATTCTAGTGACTGCCATATCACAATGGTTCATACTGTCACGAGTGGAGTGAGTGCAATTAAGGGGATTGCTACAGAGCGGGTGTAGAGTAAGAAGGGCTCACAGTAGACAGCAAGTTAAGCGTGCTGTTGTGAGTAGTGGGGGGGGGGGGGTCTGAAGGAGGCGAAAGCGCGGTATTACTAGGACTGCAAGTTAGAAGGTCCGAAGGAGCGGACCTGTGAATAAGAGCCCATCGGGCGGAAAGGGAGCAGTCGAGAAGACTAGTGGAAAAGTCTTTCCAGTAATGACTGGTATGTAGAACGTTGATTGATTATTATGATTGATGTATTATATTATATTCGTCTATTACCATGATGTGAATAAGTATATGTGAGGAATGTGGAAGTCCTTGATATTGGATATAGCAATGTGCGCCATGAGCGATAGATGAAAGTGAGTTCATGGATTTGTAGCGCGAGTGAGTAGTGTGTACTCCGATGGAGGTGTGTTACCGTAAGATGTGTGGTGAGTGAAAGGTGAACTAGTGTGTGTACGCTTCATGGATTGTAAGGAGAGGTGGAGTGAATAGAAATGGTAGGGTATTATACCAATGTAATGTTATTCTTGTAGGTGTCGGGGACGGGCCGAAGAGCCACCTCGATGAGCACAAGTGATAGGCCAGCATAGGGCCGGAGGCCGCACATAGGCCAGAAGTGAGGCTGTCAGTGCAGGACAGTAGAGGCACATAAGTCGTGGCAGTCAGGCCACGGACAGGGACGTAGATATGAGAGTGAATGAGATACTATATTATTGCCATGATGATGGGCAAGTGAACTGATAAGTTGTATGGCAATAGGAAGGTGATGTTGAGAGACTGCGGTGCCAGTGAATCATTAATGTACTATTAAGACCCTGAGGGGAGAGGCTGAGGCCGAAGTGCCTTTAGGAGTAACTACCGGATTGTGGATCCGAGGGAGAGTGTGTGTGAGAGTAAGGCCGTTGTACGGCAGTCATTTCAATAATATAATGTATGTACTTGCGCTATTATATGTATAATTATGTTTAATAAATGTGTGAGTCTGATGGGTTGTTTTGTTAAGTGTTAAACTTGTTTGTACGTGATTGTCGTCCTGTCATAAACTATTACATCTCCCAGTCTGGGATTTGTGACACTGGGGGCTCGTCCTGTTTACCTGTGGTCATTTTGACATTGTGTATTCGTTATATCTAGTTGTTTTTCTGTTGTGCTAGGAATTTGTGCTGTTGTCCTTGTTCGTGGGATGAATGGAAATTTCACGATGATATGATTTATGTATGTTTATGAATAATAATATGTATTGATGCATGTATTGCTATGAATAGGTATTAATGTGTATTTAAAATTTCTGCAGAGAGTGTGTGTGCCAGCCTGTAGAGGTCAAGCAGCCAGAGCTCCGAGAAAACGGGAGAAATTTAGATCAAGGGTGAAAGTTAAGTGAAATTCTGAAATTTTGTACCCTGGATTGAGGGCTGTCTTTTCTTCTGTCTTTTTCCGCTGTTTTTCTGTTTTCGTTGTAATTGATTATACGGGCGGTGGCGCGGGTTTGCTGTGGTGAGCGTAGTTTATCCTCTTCGGGAGGTGGGCTAATCTAGGAACCGCGTTCATCACAGTGAACAGTTCTGTAGGGACCTGTATTTTTGTGTAGATTGTAGCGTTCTATCTTCCTCGTTGTTTTAGGAAGACGTTTCTCTTGTCCTTCTCCTCCCTATCTGTAGATACGTTCCTTTTTTTCAGACTCTGTTCTTGTTCGTACCGTGTTGTGTAATCGGCGTAGTAGGTTGCATTTTTTTTTTCCATTATAGTTTTTTTTTGTAGAAGCTTGTCCTAGTCTGGTTCGTTGTCCTTGACGTACTTGTGGTCCTTCTACTATATTTCTTCATTCTTGTCGTTTCTATTTTCGTTTATAATTAATAGTGCATACATTTTATAGATATAGAATTAGTTTTGCTGTAAAGGTAAATTTCTGAATTGTATTCTGAACGGGGTATTGTTATAGCTGGTGTGATCTCAGGTCTCTGGTCGTATCTTTAGTGATCATACCGACAGGTTGGTCGTCTTATAATAGATACCATAACCATAAATCTGTGAAATGGCGGAACTCCAACAACTAATGAAGTTGGGTAAGGAACTTGGCCTGGAGGGAGAGGAGCTACGCGGCTGGATTAAAGAACAGCAGGCGGATTTGCGCGATGAGCGTGCTAAGGATAGAGAGCGAGAAAAAGAGGCTAAGGCTCAGGAGGAGGAAAGGGAGTTTAAGCAACAGGAAAGAGAGGCTAAGGCTCAGGAGCAGGAGAGGGAGTTTAAGTTAAAGGAGTTAGAAGATAAGCAGCAGGAGAGAGAGGCGCGAATAAGAATCGCCGAGTTAGAACTCAAGAAGAATACGCCAACGGAAACGGTTGAGCGGCAGGTACACAATAAAGGTGGCGTTAGGATTAAGCTCCCTACGTTCGACGACCGGAAGGACGACATGGACGCCTTCCTTTACAGGTTCGAACTGAACGCACAATTGCAATGGGGGGAAAATAAGGAATTATGGGCCACGTACCTGGCATCGCTATTGCAGGGGTGAGCGTTAACCTACTTTAAAGAGCTACAGCGCGAAGACGTGCAAGATTACGATAAGCTGAAGGCTTTGCTGCTTCGCCGATTTGCGCGTACCGAGGAATATTTCCGGGAGCAGTTTAGGCGAGCACGTGCAGATACCAGGGAGGACTTTGCTGCCTTCGTCGCGAGACTGACGGAGTATTTCGCGAACTGGGTAGACTTGGCGCATGTGGGCACGGATTTTGCTAAACTGAAAGACTTAATGATCCGTGACCAGCTGTACGCGTCGTGCCACAAAGATCTGGTGGCTTTCCTGAAAGAGAACGAACCCGCGACGGTGCAGGAGGCGTCTAAGTTGGCGGAGGCATACCGTACGGCGCATCCGTCCAAACCAGTCGCCAGGGCGTACGTCCAAGATGCTGGGTACGTCGCCGTTGTCGAGGGGTCGCCGGCAGGACTTGGGGACAGGTCGCGTCAGCGTGGTGCCTATAGCGGGCAAGCCCAGGGGCAGCGTAGGGGCTATCACCAATCACCGGCATATGGATCCGGTAAGTTTGACCGAGCAGGAGGGCTAGGTCGCGGTAATGGCCGGGGGCGAGTTGTAACCTTTGCCGATAACCGACGGCATAGGGACTCTAGTTCCGGTCGCGATGGGTCACGGGGACCCAGGCCTAGTGCAGCACAGGGAGCGGAGTGCTGGACTTGCGGACGCGTGGGTCACTTTTCGCGCGAGTGTAGGGCCGCGAAGTGTTGGAACTGCGGTAGAGCAGATCACATCAGCGTGAACTGCCCTGCAGGTAGGATAGCGGCGAACGTGGACAGTAGCTCCAGTCCATGTTCCCCAAATAAATTTCATCATGCGGCTGCGTGTGTTACATCGGACAACGGAGGCGGACAGTATTCTAAGTGTCCCAGTTGTGAGAAGTTATTATCTTCCGGTGTTTTACCTTGTGGGAGAAAGATCCCCGTTATAAATTCATGTCATACAGGAGGTGGTCTTAGGGTTTATCCGGGGTTTGTTGGGGACGAACCGGTCTCGGTTTTACGAGATACAGGATCTACCGTTGTGGGAGTGCATAGGGATTGCATTCGGGATTCACAGCTTACAGGTGAGACTGTCCCGTGCATCCAATTTTCGGGGGCCATTGAGAAATTACCCATGGCAAGAATAATGATAGATACACCTTTCCTTAGCGGGGAAGTCGAAGCAGTCGTTGGTTGTTTTCCAGGCGCCCAGCTCATCATTGGGAATGTATCACGGGTGGTTTCCCCTTCCGATGAGAACGTGCAAGCATGGTCGCAATCAAAAGGTATTGACTTTTGCGCCGCGGTCGAAACGCGTCGACGGGTAGCTGATAAAGATAAGATTAGACCTTTGGCTACGCCAGCGGTCAACCTAGATATCACGCCAGAGCGCTTGGCGAAATTACAAAGGGAGGACCCATCATTAAACCCATGCTTTGGGGAAGCGCGAACCGAGAAAACGAGGAGATATAAGAACGGGTCATCTTCTTTTTTTGTCCAGGGGGGCATTCTGTTCCGTATGTACGTCACAGTGGCTTCCGTTCAAAAGCAGGTCGTCGTGCCACGGTCGTTAATTGCTACAGTATTGCGTCTGGCCCATGATGTTCCATTAGCGGGTCATATGGGAAGTACTAGAACCAAGGAGAGAGTTCTGAAAGATTTTTATTGGCCGTCAGTATACAGAGATGTGCGGTTATATTGTAAGACGTGCAGTGCGTGCCAAAAGACGACGCATAAGGGTCGTACACCCCAGGCTCCTCTTCAAAAGATCCCCACGGTTTCGGAACCGTTTAAAAAGGTTTCAGTACCTTGTTGATTTAAGAGAAAGATTATCTTCAGCGCGCACTATAGCAGAAGAAGCTTCTGGTATCGCTTCGAAAAGAGCAAAAGACTATAAAGATAGAGGTTCCAAACTGAGAATTTTTAAGCCAGGAGACAAGGTCCTATTGTTGCTACCTACGGACCATAATAAGTTATTGATGACATGGAAAGGCCCTTATGTTATTGAGCGAGTTGTTTCAAAGGTAGATTACGCTATCCACATTGATGGAACGAGTAAGGTTTTCCATGTTAATATGCTACAGAGATTTTATGAGAGACCACAGTATCTGTGTGCACAGACAAGACCAGAGGAGACTGTCTTCTCTACTGCTTGTACGGGGGTCGTAGACCAGTTGGACTGTGACGTAAGCGACACCGAGGCGCAGGAAGAGTTACAAATTCAATTGCCGGAGTTAACTCCGACACAAGGTTACAGGGACGTTAACATTAACCCTGACCTTACGAGTTCAAGGAGTAGGGAACTTGAGACCCTGTTAGCGTCATTTCCGGATGTTGTTACGGATTTGCCGGGTCGCACTACGGTGATCCAGCACCAAATAAAGTTGACTTCGGATAAGCCAGTATTTCTTAGACCGTATCCGTTGCCTTTTTCTTCGAGAGATAGAGTCATAAAGGAAGTTGAGTCGATGTTGAAGTTAGATGTGATAGAACCATCAACATCGCCGTATTCATCACCCATCGTCCTCGTGAAGAAACTTGATGGATCGGTGCGGTTCTGTATTGATTTTCGAAGATTGAACACTATTACGGTAGGCGATGGGGAGCCTATCCCGTTTCAGGAGGAATTAATAGCTTCATTGGCCGGGTCCACGTGGTTTTCCAAGATAGATTTGACGAAAGGGTATTGGGAAATCCCGCTTACTGAGGAGTCTAAACAATACACGGCGTTCCAAACGCCCATTGGATTATTCCAATTTAAGGTCATGCCATTTGGGTTGGTAAACGCGCCAGCGACGTTTGCACGATTAATGAGACTAGTGTTGAAGGACATACCTAATGTCGTGTCATTCTTTGATGATATAGCATGCCATACGTCGACATGGTCTGATCATATTCAGACACTAACTGTAATTTTTCAACGATTACGTCATTTTGGGTTAACTGCTAAACCCGCAAAGATGGATTTGGCATGTCCAGAGATAATATTCTTAGGACATATTGTGGGTAGAGGTGTTCAGAGACCTGAAGTAACAAAAATTGACAAGTTAGTAGGGTTGCAAATCCCTAAAACAAAGAAACAAGTCAGAAGCTTAGTGGGAATTTTAAATTATTACAGAAAGTTCATTCCAAATTTTTCCTCCTTGTCATCTTCTCTTACTGACCTTACTAAGAAGGGACAACCCGATAAGGTCCAGTGGACGTCTGAATGTCAGACAGCATTTGATAATTTGGTGACAGCGTTATCATCGTCACCCATTCTGATATTACCCGATTTTCGATCTAATTTTATCCTCAGAACGGATGCGTCGGACTCTGGTGTCGGCGCTTGTCTTCTACAGGAGAAGAACGAATGTCTCCATCCTGTATGTTATGTCAGTAGGAAGTTATTGCAGAGAGAAAGAAAGTATTCTGTGATAGAGCGTGAGTGTCTTGCCATTGTCTGGTCCGTCCAGAAACTAGGACGTTATCTCATGGGACGAGAATTTTGTATCCAGACAGACCACAAGCCACTGACATTTTTGTCGAAGAATCGTTCGTCCAGCCCACGCTTGTCTAGATGGGCATTGGCTTTGCAGCCGTATACCTTCGTTATTCAACCAATTCCAGGAACCAGCAATCATATCGCCGACTACCTTAGTCGAGCCTAGGGCAAGATTTCAGGAGCTTATACATCGGAGGACAGGAACATTGACAGGATCTGTGTGAATGAGTCGACTTTAAAATATTGACATTATAAATATGATATGAAGAATGGTTGATAGGTTGAATGGTTTTTGATTCTGTATTAAGTATTGTGGTTAGTTAGCTATTCATGATGTGACACATATATGCATATTGCAGGCCATATTGATCCCCATATTTTCCCCTGATTTCGGTATTCTATATACTAGGGGAACTGCTAGGTCAGTTTTTTTAGTGTAGGTTTTGCTCACGCTCACTCGTTGACAGTCATCTTGATGCGATTTGAAATTAATTGCATTAATTTTTTTGGGGTGGGGGATGATGTCACGGGTGGAGTGAGTGCAATTAAGGGGATTGCTACAGAGCGGGTGTAGAGTAAGAAGGGCTCACAGTAGACAGCAAGTTAAGCGTGCTGTTGTGAGTAGTGGGGGGGGGGGGGTCTGAAGGAGGCGAAAGCGCGGTATTACTAGGACTGCAAGTTAGAAGGTCCGAAGGAGCGGACCTGTGAATAAGAGCCCATCGGGCGGAAAGGGAGCAGTCGAGAAGACTAGTGGAAAAGTCTTTCCAGTAATGACTGGTATGTAGAACGTTGATTGATTATTATGATTGATGTATTATATTATATTCGTCTATTACCATGATGTGAATAAGTATATGTGAGGAATGTGGAAGTCCTTGATATTGGATATAGCAATGTGCGCCATGAGCGATAGATGAAAGTGAGTTCATGGATTTGTAGCGCGAGTGAGTAGTGTGTACTCCGATGGAGGTGTGTTACCGTAAGATGTGTGGTGAGTGAAAGGTGAACTAGTGTGTGTACGCTTCATGGATTGTAAGGAGAGGTGGAGTGAATAGAAATGGTAGGGTATTATACCAATGTAATGTTATTCTTGTAGGTGTCGGGGACGGGCCGAAGAGCCACCTCGATGAGCACAAGTGATAGGCCAGCATAGGGCCGGAGGCCGCACATAGGCCAGAAGTGAGGCTGTCAGTGCAGGACAGTAGAGGCACATAAGTCGTGGCAGTCAGGCCACGGACAGGGACGTAGATATGAGAGTGAATGAGATACTATATTATTGCCATGATGATGGGCAAGTGAACTGATAAGTTGTATGGCAATAGGAAGGTGATGTTGAGAGACTGCGGTGCCAGTGAATCATTAATGTACTATTAAGACCCTGAGGGGAGAGGCTGAGGCCGAAGTGCCTTTAGGAGTAACTACCGGATTGTGGATCCGAGGGAGAGTGTGTGTGAGAGTAAGGCCGTTGTACGGCAGTCATTTCAATAATATAATGTATGTACTTGCGCTATTATATGTATAATTATGTTTAATAAATGTGTGAGTCTGATGGGTTGTTTTGTTAAGTGTTAAACTTGTTTGTTCGTGATTGTCGTCCTGTCATAAACTATTACATCTCCCAGTCTGGGATTTGTGACACATACAAGGGAGTAATCACTGTAATATCGAAACCTTAATTCTTGTTTGTCCCAACGTCAATTTCGGCATAACTGAGAAATTGGACGCTAAGCGTTTGAGACGTAGTAGTTTTACTACAGCGAACACACCTCATCAGCGTTTTCTCTGTTTTGCCTTTGTAATAGTAGAAAACAAGATTTTGGGGGGAAACCCAGCGAGTTGAATGTAGGTCAGCCATCAAATACAGTGGTGAGTGGAGAAAGGTGAGGCAAACAACTGGCCATGAGTAAAGTTCAGACTACTCATATCAGCTGACAAGTACGAAATGCAATGTTTGTCTCACTTAAGAGCAAGGTTAAGGTCCCAGAATTTGGGAATTTTTGGTAAAGTTGGTGAAGCCTATTGAACTGGGTTCCCTTTACAACAGCATTATGAAGAATAAATCGGAACTGTGAAACAACTAGATATATAAGTGCCAGAATGCATTTTAAACAAGTGTTAATTTGTTACACCTCATCTATATACTAAATGATCTGCAGTTTTTTCAGAAAATGGAGATAGAACAGACAAGAACTGACGTCGCAATATGTTCAAGGTTGCCCTTGCTGGTCACACTAGTAAAACTGTTCACATATGGACATGACATTACAGTCTTGCAATTGACTTTGGCCTACCGGCGGGACATCTGGAATGTCTTCGGCAAACCTCGGGAGACCATTTTGTTTTATCTGAAGTTTGGGTGTTTTTCCACAGTTTCAGGACAGCCCATGGGTGTTTATATCGTGAACAGCATTATAATAGAATCGAGGTCTGTTTTTAAAACACGGTTGTTTTGCAACATGATGGGAGTGAAACACTGCTGGGTGTAATTAGAAAAGAAATGTTTACTACTAGCGTCATTGGAAAGGAACGGACGTTGTGCAAAAAAAAAAGGTGAGTGTGCATGAGAAAACCAGGCTTAAGTCGGCAACATGACATTTTGAGTTCTGTACATATAATAAAAGACAAGACATTACTGTTAAATTGAAGTCAGTGATCCCCCTAAAACAAGATTTTGAGAAAACGGCATTTAAGTCCATAAGTGGCAATAGCTAATTGACCAAGTAATATTGGAGTGATTGTTGTTAGGAGACCATAGTCTAATTACAAAGCCGTTATAGAGATCATAGTGAGTGGTGTTCACTGCTCATCTACAGTTTACCCTGTAACATGCCACGGTCCCCTAGAAACAGCCAAGTCGGAAGTTTTTTGATCTTGTTAGGAGACCGTAGTCTAATTACAAAGCCGTTATAGAGTTTATAGTGAGTAGTGTTCACTGCTCATCTACAGTTTACCCTGTAACATGCCACGGCCCCCTAAACAACAACCAAGTTGGAAGTTTGTGTCCGACCCATATTTTCACTTCAAAGCCGTTTTTCCTCAAAATCAGCTTTGCCGACTTAAGCCAGGTTTTCTTGTTCACAATCTCAAATGGTAGAGGACACTTTGTGTGACGTCACACTCTGGTCTGATGATTCCTAAAGCTGGGTTTTTATGTGTGCGGAAACGGCGTTCTCATACAAATGAAAAGATCCTTTCTATTTCACTGCTTAAAGGGTTTGTCGACATTTCCGTTTGCCGTTTCCGTTTCGGTACACATGAAAAGCCAGCATTAGTCTGTGCATGACATACACAAATCCCAGCCGGCCAGTAACATAGCTCCATTGTGCAGAAACATGGCTCCATTGTGCAGTAACATAGCTCCATTGTGCAGACAAACAGATGCAAAACTTCAGCCAACAAACAAATTAAAGAAACACAAATACATACACAAAGAAACACCGTGGGTGTATAATTGCAAATTAATGTATTATATCCAGGTTGATAATAATAATAATAATGACGGTTATTAGTGACATTATTTTCTCGTATTGCTCTCTCCATAATGTATCAGGCATTTACTATTTATGTGTGTCCCTATCTCTCTCCAGTGCAGGACAAAATTAGCGTGTGGTGAGTAGGGGTGAGCAGTGTAGCGCTCATGTCGCAATCCCCGAAAATAACTGCAATTTTAAGGCATTTACTCTAACAACCTCCCACCCACCCCCCCCCCCCTCAGAATGTGTAATTTCTGGCACATACTTCAATATCCCCCCCCCCCCCTCCAACCCCTCCTGTAATTTGTCAGCCGTGCATTATAAGTATACCTCCCTCCCAGCAATTGGTACAATTATCATTAGCCTAGCCCCCCCCTCCCCCTCCCCCCATGCCCCCCTCCCCCCCCCCCCCATGCCCCCATCTCCACCCCCGCAAGAACCCCCACCCATATTGTATTTTCATCTTATTTTGGCTTTCCCCTCTTGCTCTTGCACATGTGGCAACGAATATCCCCCCCCCCCCCACCCCCTGCCCCCTTTTTCTCCTTGCTCCCTCCCCCTTTTATTTAATATACTTCATAATCGTGTACTCTCCATCTCCCTCCTCTCCTCCCAACAGCAGCAGCAACAACAACAACAATTACGACGACGGCGACAGCGACAGCAGCAGCAACAGCAACAAACAACCAGGCAACATCAACCTCAGTCCATCATTCTCCCGCTTTGTAATTCACCAGCATTTCCCCTCCCACCTCCCCCTTTCCACAATTTATCACACTTGTTCATGCCGGAACGGTTATTTATCGAATGTACAGCAGCAAATTCACAACCTCACCCACCCCCCCCCCTCCAATCACCACCCACCACCACCCCACTCCACGGGCCGGTTCGAAAAGACCAAAATATCCTCCGAACTAGTTAGTAATTGGCTAATGTACAAAAGTTGTCAACTATGTTAGCGGGGAGAAGGAGTGGGCGACTCAAGACCTTGAACTGAGACACGTGCTTGGGAACTGGATCCTGTCCTGGCGTCTAATACACCGCCCCCCCCCCCTTTTTCACACCCCCAGAGTAGTCTAGAGCAGGGGTCACCAAATTTTTTTCACAGAGGGCCGGATAACTGACAGACTTACAAGCGCGGGCCGCATTTAAGCAATCTGTTCAATACCGTAGCTCTAGATATCCCTGGTTTTATCAAACAAAATCAGGTACCATGGTGGGCCGGCTGAATTGACGTCGGGGCCGGATCCGGCCCGCGGGCCATAGTTTGGTGACCCCTGGTCTAGAGCAAACACTTCCCGGCCACTATTGCGTAGTTAGCTACCACCTCCCACGCCAAAACCTCACAAACAGTTTTGGCCTCCAATAAAATCATATTTTGGCCCATTTCATGTCATTCCCTACGGAAGCATACTGATCTAACTCGCTGATATTCATATACACCCATCATATAACATACTCCAGCTGTTATAGACGGATCTACGTTGAATTACATTCGACTCCATGTCATAGATCAAGAGCTGTTAGCCGGGCCGACTGTTTTATCGTGCTATTGCGAAATTCTATCAGCAAATTGGTTCAGATCGTGCCAAGTCCCTGCACGGTCTAGTAAGTTCTGCGTCAGACACCCCCGCAAAGCCGGACGTTTGTGAATGAGCGGCCGGTAAATTAAAACACAGCACAGCGATCTGATACGTCCCGTGCCCGGTGAGCGTTGGCTGAGGTCTCCAAGCAAAATATGTAGGAGTGTGATTAATATTTTTCAGTCATCGACCATCCGTGTACTGTAGGGGAACTGCGTATCGAGTGTAGGATCAGATTATTCCACATTATTATTTGTGTGGCTAGAAATAGCCCCTAGGGAAGGCACCTTTACTGTGTTTGTCATTCGCTTGTTCGCTCTCTCACTCATTTACTCACCTTCACTCATCTTCTTCCTCTCTCATTCACTCGGTTACTACTCACTCATTCATTCACTTACTCACTCTACTCACCTCCACTCATTAACTCTCACTCACTGACCCTCTCTCCCACTTATCCACGCAGTCAGTATCACCGTCCCCTCGTACATTCATCCATTCATTCACTCTTTAATTCCCTCACACCTTCACCACCCAATCACTCATCCACCTATCCAGACCCTCGGCCCCGGCCCCTGACACACAAATATAAAATACCATTCTCTCATTTCGTTCCTACTAACTCCACATTATCCTTTTTAAAAATCCCATTGAGGTTGAGTCTGTAGAATGCACATGGACACAATAACGATCATTCTGTGCCAGAAAAAATTAAGACGATAGACAAAATATAGCAGAATACTAGGATGGAAGAAATCCTAACCAGAAATGGTCAACAACTGAAGAAATCCTAACCAGAAGTGGTCAACAACTGAAGAAATCCTAACCAGAAGTGGTCAACAACTGGAGAAATCCTAACCAGAAGTGGTCAACAACTGAAGAAATCCTAACCAGAAGTGGTCAACAACAACTGAAGAAATCCTAACCAGAAGTGGTCAATAACTGAAGAAATCCAACCAGAAGTGGTCAATAACTGAAGAAATCCTAACCAGGAATGGTCAACAACTGAAGAAATCCTAACCAGAAGTGGTCAACAACTGAAGAAATCCTAACCAGGAATGGTCAATAACTGAAGAAACCCTAACCAGAAGTGGTCAACAACTGAAGAAATCCTAATCAGAAGTGGTCAACAACTGAAGAAATCCTAACCAGGAATGGTCAACAACTGAAGAAATCCTAACCAGAAGTGGTCAACAACTGAAGAAATCCTAACCAGAAGTGGTCAACAACTGAAGAAATCCTAACCAGAAGTGGTCAACAACTGAAGAAATCCTAATCAGAAGTGGTCAACAACTGAAGAAATCCTAACCAGGAATGGTCAACAACTGAAGAAATCCTAACCAGAAGTGGTCAACAACTGAAGAAATCCTAACCAGAAGTGGTCAACAACTGAAGAAATCCTAACCAGGAGCGGTCAACAACTGAAGAAATCCTAACCAGGAGCGGTCAACAACTGAAGAAATCCTAACCAGGAGCGGTCAACAACTGGAGAAATCCTAACCAGGCGCGGTCAACAACTATCTGCCTTTTAATTCTCCAATATTTCTCTCAAAAGCTCTCCATGGAATATTTAATATTTTCCACATTAGCTTTAACAACGAAAGGACCTAGATCTATCTGAACAAAAGCAGGCTAAGTCTGCCAAGGTAGGGAAAAAGATCATACAAATCAAAAATACGATTTTGACGGGACACCCAAAAAATATTTCGCGCTCTTAGTTCATGTTTGGTCTATCTCAATTTCCTAAAAAAACTGGAGATCTTTTCGTATGTAGAAGAAATATAAAAAATGCACAATTTGACACTTGTTTAAAATGCGTTGTCGTACTGATCAAGCTGTTTCACAGTTCCCATTTATTCTAACTCTTTATCATAATAGCTAAAGCCGCAAACGTTTAACTTCAAATTTCTCAGTTGTGCAAAAAGTGGAGTTGGAACAGACAAGAACAAAGGTCGTGTGTTGACGTTGTTCTCCCTTTTTAATTCTGTGGTCAATTTTCATTTTGTAATGACCGAAAGAAACTATTACTCATACTAAAGTAGAACCCAGTTAGAAACATCGAGCACAATTATTTCATTCCACAACTGAACATTTAAAAAGTAATTTTTTTTTTGTATTTTATATACTTCTTTAATCCCATTTGGGAAATTTGCCTTAGGGTCATTAGATAAGTTTTTATTTAATTTTGCCCAGGCAGCAGCCTGTTCGGCATGCTCTTCTCGATTTCCAGCTACCAAGGTACCTTTAACGTGCACAACATGCACACGGGCCATCCGAGTTTTTCGTCCTTATCCGAGAAGATTAGGTGCTCGATCCTACCTACCATAGGATCACGGACAGGAAAATATGAGAAAAATCCCCAAATTTTCCAACATACCTGCACCGGCTGGGATTCGAACCCAGCACTTCCGGCATAATGAGGCCAGCACCTTGCCTCTAGACCACGTGTCCCCATTCTGACCCAGACTGGCATATTTTGTAATACAGTCTTTTTTCCGAAACACGACAAAAGCCTTCCTGAATTTTGAACTGCAATTTCCCCTCTCAAGGACAGAACATCAAGAGAGAAAAGTCACATCCCAAGTGGATTTCACAATTTGAAAGAGTTAAGCCGTACTGTGGGGACCAGCCAACAAATTCAGAGGCAATCATTTCGCTTTCACTGTAATTGCCAACTGTGCTTAAAACCTTTTCTCTGTCCTTGATTGGCCCAATCAGGCTGGCAGGAACACGCACGAGACAATACCAGCGACCGTGGCGTTCCCTTGAGATGTGGACAAAATTACATTGGTAAAATATAGTCTCAGCAATATGTTGGGTTTATATATATATATACAGACAGACAGACAGACAGACAGACAGACAGACAGAAGACAGACAGACAGACAGACAGACAAAATCCAATATTTGCTCACACCCAGGAACCAACAGCAACAGTGTAGATTTCGGGAGGCATGTTATAATCAAGTGTACGAAAAGTTCGACATCTCAGAGAATGCAGGTTCTCAAACTGATGGAACAGCGGGGGGAGGGGGAGGTGAAGAAGTGAAAGTTCGGAGTGTCTGAACACATGTTGTCACTTAGAAACATTTCCCTAGCTATTTCTTGTGGAGTTCTGTACCGGAAATTACAGGTCTTCACTCACTCATGCTCGAGTGCACATCCAGTGCTTTTGCTCGTCTCTCAGAGCAACGTCCAGGTCGTCAACCCAGCGCCTTCATCAACAAAGAAATCAAATAAGATTGTTTAATGTTGCAGGCGTTTGGCTGACATGTAGAGAGTGAATGTACAATGCAATGACATTTTCATTAGACATCTAATACTGATGTTGGTGTAGTTTTCTCTTGTGGATTAAGGAAATGGTAAATTGTTACTTATAAGCGGGGGGTGAATGGTCGATATAATCTTTATTTGAACACATAGATGATATAAGATAATGTAAGTATCATTTTATTATCCCATGAATGAACTTTTCCCTTAATGTTTAAGGATACACATATTATTACATATTATTACACGAATATTTCATAACTGAGTTGCGGGCATAGCACATGAAGTGATATGGCTTGGAACCTTACTAAAGTATGGCACAGATCCAGCTAGGATGAGTTGTTGAGGCGAATTGCAAGTGGTAAGAACGATCGATCTTCTACTGTTTTTGTGTTTGGCATCCTAGGTTCTTGTTCATTCTGTCTCCACTTTCTGAAAAAAACCTGGAGATTTTTTAGTATGATAGAAGATTTATAACAAACTCCACACTTTGACACTTGATGGAACTGCCTTATGGCACTTGTCAGGCTGTTTTACTGTTCCGATTTATTCTAACACCTTATTGATATCACAATAACTAAAGCCGCGAACGTTTAACGTCGAATTTCTCAGTTGTGCAAAAAGTAGAGTTGGAACACACAAGAACTCAGGTGGCGGATTGCTTAGACACGGAGAGACGGGATCGGCCCTAATGCAATTGAGCAATGGATAGTTCGTCTTTCTGTCAGTTTGAATAGTATTTTTTTATTTTTATTCTCATAGCAAACATCCCGCTCTTTTCTTTTCCACGGTTGGAGACGTCTGTCGTGTGCATCCTCGGTGGTTGCTTCAATCCAAACTTCAGGGATATTCCGAAATGGAACTAGATCGACAAAAACACGGCATCGCTCTAGGGTCACTTTAAAGAGCAAGTCCCGCATTTTTCGAATATTCATACTTCACTATAATACATGTACATGTCAAAAGTGGGCGTTTTCCTGCCTTCGCGAGAGGTTTCATTTCCAATCCAAAGTTACAAGTCTGGGTATATCCACCCAGAAAATAAAGAAGGTCTTATCATTTGCCATGGGCCAAAAATCTTGACTTCAATTTTCTCAAAATTGATTTTGGGGTTTTGGGGGTGGGGTGAGGGATGGTGGTGGTTGGAGGGTAACCAACCTGTTTTTAAAACCAGTTTTATAACGACAAAAGGGATAATGATCGTTGTCCGGCATCAATTTCAGTTTGGAGCAAAGACAACGTACATCCAAGTATACTGTAATCTTCATAATGAAGGGATCTATCTAGTGCTGGAGTTACGGCGTACTTTCATAAAGACACATAACTAAATCAATTACTCATGTACAAAAAGGCACAGCAACACACAGATTGTGTACATCAAAAGAGCCAATTTACACTCAGGAAAACTAGAGATGTAGAGGGTGATAAGTCTGTATATTAATAATTATGCTCGCTTGCTCGTGTAATTAGTTCACGAGACACTTCCTCACACTTCCTGATCTCTCCGCCCAACATTTTACATCTGTGATTTTCTACGAACACACTTGTGTCCATTCTTCAGTTGGTAATGGTAGCGGGTCAACCTGCGGATGTCCAGCTTGGCTAACCTAAATAAAAAAAAAACATAAAAAATTTCAAGGACATAATTATTTTATTCGGAGACAGACAGACAGACAGACAGACAGACGGACAGATAGTTAACTAGATAGGTAGGTAGATTGATATTTTAATTGCCACCTTTATAATGATGGCTGCATGTTTGTGTGTGTGTGTGTTTTCCCAATTAATGTAACCACCAGCAGCGAGAAGACACACGTGTTACATAAATGCACGCGCTAATTTGTTTCATTAACTCTGTTGAATAACTTTTGTGTTAGAAACATCGGGTGCAACACAAGTCAAAACCTTTATTGAACTGCCAAAGGGAAAATTTTCATAGGCTCAAAATACCGAGTCAATAAAGCAACAAGCTGTTGGTAATATTCTCTGTCAGCTGTCTGATGGAGTAGCAGGGATTCCTCCTATGGTCACATGACATGGGGCTGCACTGGTGTAGGCATTTGAGAAAATGTAGAAACTAAGATTCCCAGCGCTTTTGACAACATATTCATACAGACAGTACACGTAATGACATGAAATCTGCTTAATACCCACTAGTCGAGTCACGGTGAGCGGAGATTCCGAGAGATCCCCACTGCCAACACAAAACGGAGTTAAGCCATTGTGTCGGCGTGAAGACATGCGAAATAGCTGGACCAATCAATGCCAAGGATATCGTAATAATACGTCACCATTTCCTGGGTAGCTCATTCACACGGAAATTCTCGCGTGTTTCTGAACGAAGCCACAGCCATTCTCCCAGTGCGTGTCTGATCCTGTAAATGATAATTCATTAATTCTATTTCCCAAATGAACCACGTCTGGCAGCACGCTCACGATCACACATGGAGCTGATCTCTATGCTCACACACGAGGGTGTCCCCAATAACAATGAGTAATTAACTGTTCTTAGAGACTTGATAATCAAGTAATTAATCCATAATTAGGAGCCTAAACCTAGGTGCTACCACATTTTGAAATTCCGCCTACGTGGATGGTGACGTCACAATACTGAATTTGAACAAGACATCACGCACCAGCTGAATAGTCGGATCTCATGAAGACTTTATGTCTTGACATCGCTGTAAAATTAACTGGCTTATCAAAACCGGATCGTGCACGCCTAGGCCAGGACTTACACACGAATGTGCTATTAGTAAAGATGAGTAATTCAGTGCTCTAACAGGCATTTCTAATACTTAAATCAGCTTCGTTTAAACGGTACAAAAAGAAAAGGCAGGGCATACATTATTGTACACAATACTACTTTGTGAACGAGCTTAGAAAAAGTTACTTACAGATATACACAATAAACGTCAGATCTACCGTGCGTCTACGTCCAGAGAAAAGCCCAGCCTTGGCTGTAGCATTAGAAATAGAGGCGCAGAAACTTAAAACAGACATTGAGTACTGATACATTTTGGGCCCCATTATAAAACATCTGGTAAACAACATCGATTTCATTGTCCCAATTTAAAAAAACAAAAACAACACAAGCAAGTTTGTGAGATTTGGCCAGAATTAACTTGTTAGGAGACCGTGGTATCTAACACTATAGAATGGTTTACAAGTACGTACCGACCCCCAATTTTTTTTTTGCGCTAGGGATACGCATTTTAAAGCCTTTTGTGACTCCAGAGCTGGAGAGATCCTCCCGAAATACTCCTAACAACAGCCTCAATTATTTATTCTTTCAGATTTTCTTTTGTTTTCCTTTTTTTGGAGTTGAAAGGGTAAGGGGCAGGGTTAGGGATTGGATAAGATTTAGGGTTGAGGATAAGGACGGGGTTAGAGCAAAACGCTTGGGGTGCTTACGTACTAAAAATCACAGCCTCCATTAAGCTCTAGATGAACAGTGAACACAACTCAGTGTTTTCTGTCTTCGGCTTGGCAACTGCACTACGGTCCCCTAACACCAACCCAAGTAAACACAAAGATAACAGTAAATTTGAATTAATAAACGTGAATAATTAACGTTCAGGAGTATAGAATCAACGTGAACCCAAGCAGATCTAAACTGCTCAACATTTGCTATCATTTGGAACCATGTGTTGTTTGGAGCTCTCTGGCTTTGAACGTAAAGACAAAGTTACGATTGCCTTAACCATGCAAAGTTTGTCGTGTCAGAAAGCGAAAAACAGGAAGCTGTGCAGCCATGACCACTAATTTGCATGTGTGAAAGAAAGAGAGGGCGACACGAGCCGGGTCATGGCAGTAAGAGATGATCCCTTTAGTCCACGTGCGGGCGAACATGGAGGAGAACAAAGCATAATTTATTGTATTCAAAAACGAAGCAAAACAACAACAGCAACTGAGTTATGAAAACGGCAATTCCTTTCAAACTTGCAACTCAAATCAGGGAAACAAATAAAAGAACAAAGACCTCAGGGGACTTCAGCAAGTGCTGGCAAAGAAGAGCAAAACTCCCCTGTGAATACATCAGCATTATCATTTCTTTTGTATTCATTTCACGCTTTCATTTCCCATGCACGGAGGAAGATAATGGAATGAATATGTTGCTGAAGACTTGATTGAGTGAGGAATTTTCAGTGAAGAGAAAAACCCACTGATGACGTAAAAACGGATCCAGAATCCCCCCCCCCCCCCCAAACCAGGATGCAAATGAGCAAAACTAGGATACGCCATTTACTCCCACTCGTAACATTTCTGTAACCCACATGATATTTCCCGCTGGAGACGCCCATGTACAAACCCCAGACATTTCCGATTCAGGACCCTCAAGACAATAACTCATTGAAGGGCGTCACCACGCCTGGAAATCTGTGTGGGCGACTTTGATGACTTGATGATTGTAATCTGTGCAGAAATTAATCCACGTCATCCCAGCATTAAACTTGGATTTCTTTTTCCTCTAGGACTCGCCCACTATCTCAAGAGTAGCTTTGGAAATGTCCGATCGCTTCATCTTGGGATTTTCCCCATTGTACTGAATCAGTTGGGTTACGTCAGGGAGTGTCAAGTGTTGTCCTGACCACATCAACTACGGGAATAATATGATAATATCTGATATATTTGGGACCATTTTTATGTATGATCTACTGGTTCGTTTCAATTGACGTCACAGAATTTTGTGCTCCTGCCAAATTTGGAATGATTGTTTCCTCCATGTTCGGAAATTCCCAGGTCATGTGTTTGGTTCTCACGAGAATTTCCTCTTTTTGGATTACAGCCAAAAATTTGCTAGTACGCATGCTCGGCTGAAGTCCCAAAAAACCAAAACCAAAACAGTAGCAACAACATTTTGAAAGTGGGTGTAGTCAGCTCTTGTGCACTTGAGGGGGGGGGGTGGGGGGAAGGGAGGATGGGAACGTATCGCACATTTTGGTGAATGTAAGTGCAACAAATAAATGGCGCTTAAATAGAATCATCTCGATGCCATACAGAATACAATGTAGACAAGGAGGGGGGGGGGGTAGCGAAAAAATTGCTCGCTGACGCATAGACAATAACAAAGGCATCACCAACAGTAACAAAGGCATCACCAACAGTAACAAAGGCATCACCAACAGTAACAAAGGCATCACCAACAGTAACAAAGGCATCACCAACAGTAACAAAGGCATCACCAACAGTAACAAAGGCATCACCAACAGTAACAAAGGCATCACCAACAGTAACAAAGGCATCACCAACAGTAACAAAGGCATCACCAACAGTAACAAAGGCATCACCAACAGTAACAAAGGCATCACCAACAGTAACTAAGGCATCACCAACAGTAACAAAGGCATCACCAACAGTAACAAAAACAACAAAACAGAAAATTTGAAATGGTAGACAGAGATGACACAGATGAGACAATGCGAGCGTGTGACGTCAGAGCCTGAGAAGGGCAAGGTGGCAACCAGACAGACAAGTGAAAAATCTGACTAAGCGACACGCAGACACACCTGTCAAAAACATTGACATTGATACCGGTGTGAGATAGACGGACTGTTGAAGAGACAGTGGGCACAGAGAGAGAGAGAGAGAGAGAGAGAGAGAGAGACAGAGAGAGAGACAGAGAGAAAGAGAGAGTGAGAGAGAGAGAGGGAGAAAGAGACAGAGAGACAGAGAGAGACACACACATAGAGAGAGAGAGTGAGAGACAGAGAGAGAGGGAGAGAGAGACAGAGAGACAGAGAGAGTCAGAGAGAGAGACAAAGACAGACAGAGAGAGACAGAGAGAGAGAGAGAGGCAAAGAGAGAGACAGAGAGAGACAGTTAGAGACACAAAGAGAGAGAGAATGAGCATAGACTGAGGAGGAGGTCGTCTGGAGAGAGAGAGAGAGAGAGGGGGGGGGAGGGGGGGGGGAGAATGACCATAGACGAAGAGAGAGACGAGAGAGAGAGACGAGAGAGAGAGAACTGCACAGACGCACACATACGATCTCGCACATACACACACACGTGCATACAAACTGACAAAGACACATTGGGAGAAACAGAAAGATAGACAGAGAGACAAAATAGGACAGGGAAGAGTAACAGTCAAAAAAACAACAATAACTAATATAAAACTGTAAGAAGACAGACCAGACAATTTTACACCTGCAGATCCCACAACATAAATCAGAGTCGAGACCAGCCAAACTGTGGTTTCTTAAAGACGTAACACTGTATTTCAATCTTTCACGGGTCACGGCAACATTTTCATAGATAAAAAAATAATCAGGTAAAAACAGCAACTGATTACATGACGTATTGCCCAAGCCTTTTGCAGTCAGTTATAGCGGAAAGGAAACAAGACAAAATCACACACATCTAGAGACACATGGAGAGGACGTGACTCAAGTCAAGTCAGATTGTCAGTGCATAAAACGACATTCGCCACACGTATAACAGTATTTTATTTCCTTGTACTGTGTTGCACAGTGTTAACGTCAATACGACGCGATAGGTGGAGAGAGAAAGAGAGTCTGTGCGTGTGTGTGAGAGAGAGAGAGAGAAAGAGAAGAGTGTGTGTGTGTCTGTGTGAGAGAGAGATTCTGTGTGTGTGTGTGAGAGAGAGAGAGAAAGAGAAGAGTGTGTGTGTGTGTCTGTGTGAGAGAGAGAGAGAGAAAGAGAAGAGTGTGTGTGTGTGAGAGAGAGAGAGAAAGAGAAGAGTGTGTGTGTGTCTGTGTTAGAGAGATTATGTGAGTGTGTATGTGTGTGTGAGTGAGAGAGAGAGAAAGAGAAGAGTGTTTGTGTGTGAGAGAGAGAGAGAAAGAGAAGAGTGTGTGTTTGTGTGAGAGAGAGATTATGTGAGTATGTGTGTGTGAGAGAGAGAGAGAGAAAGAGAAGAGTGTGTGTTTGTGTGAGAGAGAGATTATGTGAGTGTGTGTGTGAGAGAGAGATTATGTGAGTGTGTGTGTGAGAGAGAGAGAGAGAGAGAAAGAGAAGAGTGTGTGTGTGTCTGTGTGAGAGAGAAATTCTGTGAGTGTGTGTGTGTGTGAGAGAGAGAGAGAGAGAGAGAGGGGGAGGGGGAGAATGAGAGAGAGAGAGAGAGAGAGAGAGAGAGAGAGAGAGAGCGAAGCCATAACAGATGTTAGTGACCACTCATATGGTTTTGTTAGTGTCAATGGAAATGAATTTTATCGCTGTATTCTGTGACGTCTAACATTACCAACAACCAACTGTTCCACCTACCCATGAGGGAACTATAAAGCCAACCATCCAGTACGGCCGTGCTTCCGTCCACCCATCAGTCCATCCGTCCACCCATCAATCCATCCGTCCATCCATCGATCCACCCGTCCATCCATTCATCCACCCGCCCATCTATCCATATATCCATCCATGATCCATCCATCCATCCATCCAGCCATCCGTCCCTAAATCCATGCATCCATTCATCCATCTATCCATCCATCCATCCATTCATCCATCTATCCATCCATCCATCCATCCATCAACCAATATCTCCATCCATCCATCCATCCATGTATCTATCCATCCATGAGTCCATTCATCCATCCATCTATCCATATATCCATCCATCATCCATCCATCCATCCAACCACCCGTCCCCAGATCCATCCACCATTCATCCACCTGTCCATCCATCAATCCATCTTAATCCATCTCCCTGTCTCTGAGTGCACAACACAAAAAAGCGACAAAGGTCACAGAAGTTAGAGAGAACATTGCAAAAGTCATGCACAAGAGACAATCTACCCGCCCCTGCAAACATCACTACAATTCAAATCGGCAAGACAAAAAAATCAATTATTCCGGTGACCTTTCCTCTAACGAACTACAAACATTTGCACGCATTTTGAAGTCAGTGCATGGAAGTTATGTTCTGAAATCAGAGTGAAATCTGAGTGAACTTCATAAAAAGACAGAATGAAATGCAGGTAATATTAAGAAATATCGGATGAGTAAAAAAAAGAGAAAAAAAAAAAAAACCCCTTAACAATTTCAACTCTGCAAATCAACAAAAAATATTTAATATCAAAAATAAAAAAAATTGTTCATCTCCATTGCCGTGAATATGGAAGTCAACGCAGAGTTGCTGTCTGGGTTACTTAGCTTCATTCTTAGTGCTGGGTCAATTTAAATGTCACAGATATGGATACAAATTGAATTCACGGCAATGGAGATGAACATTTTTTTAAATATTTGGTCAGAATATCTTTTAGTGCTAGTGGAATCATACCAGCAATTACAGCACTTTAACAGTTTAAGATCAGTAGACGCGAAACTTCTTGAGACACCCACAGTTAGGTTGTCGCTTGGTGAAAAGGCTTTTTCTGTTGATGGGCGTAAATTGTGGAACAACATCAGCGTTGACACCAGGAAAAGTGAAATATCGTCATATTTAAAAATAGGCTCAAAACTGAATTGTTTAGGACTGTTTTCATTGAAATTGAATGATGTCCCCTTTTTGGTCTCAGAGGTTTGAGGATGAGAGTAAATCAGCTGTTTGTTAATGTGTGTGAGTGGGAGTATGATGGATTGATTTTATGTTAAGCCTGTTTTTAATTTTCGTTCAGCGTCTTAGAGCACATCATTTTTGTGTGTGAATTCCTATGTGTAAACTTGACATCAATCCTATGCATCGGATTTGTGTAAGATTCCTGACTTGGAGGATACATAATAATCGGTGACGAGCCCAAAATGGCCGACATCCAGCCCACACACCGTTAGACCCAAACTCAAACTCAGATCATCTTGCCCCATAATGCCTACCGCGCCAATGGCACAGTTTTGAGAGATCAATTTTCTTTTAGTTGATATCAGTTTTTGGGCGCATAATTTACATCGTTATTGATGGAAATCTGGACTTACTCCTTCATTATGGAGATGAGACATAGCTGGTAATGTCTTCTGAAAATCCAAGATTCTCGGCATTGCATTAGCTCCCCCCCCCCCCCCCCCCTGGCCAGCCCCAAGGGCACTTGAGGAAGCTTTCAACTGGTTGTCTGTGCAATTAATTTTATTACGACAACTTTCTCCCAAACACTGAATTTGTCGGAGTTTAATTTTCCCAATAATCTGTGCCTTGATCGAAAATTCCTGACTGCAAAAAATGACAAAAAGAAAAAAAAAAATAACAGCATTTAAAAACTATAGTCTAACGAAAAACGAAAAACTCTAGCCAGATAATTTTCCCGACCAATTTTCCCATTGTGAAATTTCTATTTCAGTTCTCTCTACAAACCCTCGGTCATCATTTCTCATCTGGGATTTTGAGTAATTGTGAATAAATCTGCGGGAGGGGGGAGGGGGGGGAGGGTTGTGCTGAATTCCCTGGCCAGAGATAACTTTGACTTGCCAGATGATCATTTTGATCTCGTGATAATGTATTGCCCCTCCCTCCATCTAAACACATTCACTTTTATTACTTCCTCCACCCACTTTCTGTCTCTACCACCTGCTCCCCCCCTCCCCCATTAAGACATCCATTATCCTCTTCCCTTCTTCTCACACTGTCTCTCTCTCCCTCTCTCTCTCACACACAAGTAAACATACAGTATCATTCATCTAACCAACATCTCATCTCTTTCTTTCTCTCTCTCTCTATCTCTCTCTCTCTATCTCTCTCTCTCTGTGATACTGACTGGCTGACTGACTCACTGATTCACTCAGCTACTGACCCAATGACTCTCACTCGCTCATTGACTCACTCACTCAATCTCACTCACTCACTCACTCACTCACTCACGCAAACCCTCTCGGTAAAGCTTCGTTATCCCCCCCTCCACACCCCCCCCCCAATTAAAAAAAAACAGCACCAAAACTACACAATTAATATTTCTCTTCCCGCTCCTACATCACAACCACCACCACCATCTGTTCCAACTTCTAAACACCACACTTTGTTTCACCACCAACTCAACTGTCGCTTCGTTTCAGTGCGTTTCACGTGAACGCATTATCGAATAAGTGATAGTGATCTACTCATAGTTCACGCTCGAAGGACATAGACCCAATTACACTTCAGTCACCCCACACAAATCACGTATTTGCACAGTTTGGTACCCTATCATGCACACTACGCTTCAAGCTTCCACAAAACCAACCATAACAGGTTCGTGAACTGAAGCTAAGGCTGTGCGTCATGTCACCATATCATGCAGGAACATCCGTATGTCAAAATTTGCCAAAGACGGAACATGTGATATGCTATAGTTCTTTTCTTTTTTTTTTGTTTTTGTCTGGCTAATCTAACCAGCTGGTTTACAAGACGAGAGCTGTTTCCTATTTCAGGGATCAATCTAGAATTCTGAGTTTGAGTTCAACGGCGCATCGTGACGATAACGGAGACTTGGCACCTTTCACTGTGTTCCCGCCATCTCTGTTTGGGCTATGGCTAGCTTTCAGCCTGGGGATTCATACACAAACAAAACGGAAGTTAAAAATCTCACAGGAAAAAGGCCCGTACCAGTCTGGAATAAACAGTTGTTCTGTACGACACACAGAAAAGTCGTGATTCTGACATACAACTGTTTTCCTTGTCAGCGACGAAATAAAATACAGTATAGTTTGTTATATAATGTATTATTATTATTATTTTGTCTCTTCAACCTTAAAAAATATAAATCACTATAACATACGTGCATATATCCGCCTTATAATTTACAAAGTGAATGATGGTATTATAAGTACATATCTATATGATCTGTCTCTTTAACTTACAAAAACTCAAATAATGATGTACACGTCATGTCTGTGTGTCTCTAACAAAGAGAATGATTATAATACGCATGTGCAATGTCTGTCGCTTGACTAATGATAAAAACCCCAGAGCTGATAACTCTCGCGCGGGGTGAGTGATAGACAATGGGTGTGGGAGTTCTTTAGTCATCTCACCCAATCCTGTAAAGAGTGGACATGCCTGGTCTGGCTAGAAATAGCCCCAGTGTTTTATTGAGCTGTTGCTGATGGTAATTGCATTTCCTACGCGTAAGGCGTCACCAGGTGCTCTCTCTCTCTGTCTCTCTCTCTTTCTCTCACTCTCTCTCTGGCTCTTTGCCTCTATCTGTCTGTCTGTCTGTCCGCCTCCCGCTGACTTTCTCCCTCTCTCTCTCACTCACTCTCCCGCCTTCTCTCCTTCACTGACCCACTCTCTTTCGGGCTCTGTTTCTCTCCTTCCCTCTTCCCCCCCTTCCCCCACTGACCTAATTGCCTGCCTGCCTGCCTGCCTGCCTGGCTGCCTGCCTGCCTGCCTGTCTGTCTGTCTGTCTGTCTGTCTGTCTGTCTCTCTCTCTCTCTCTCTCTGGGGTAGCCCGTAATTTAACGAGCCTACCCACATGCTCCGACTTTGCATCTCTAAGAATTGAATTTTGCAAACAGTACTGAATGCATGAATTGAAAGTTTAACACCCCCCCCCCCCAACCTCTTCCACGTTTGCTTCCGTCTGTCGGTCTGCCTGTTTGTCTAACCCAAATCACCACGTCTAACGGACTCTATTGATTTCAACACCCTAAACTATCCATAAATATTAATACGGTCAGACTTGATATTCCTTATGTAAGACCCAATTTCATCGCAGGACCCAATGTTGTGTAACGCTTTGCCAGTTTCATGGGAGGTTTCCAAACACGTTCACACAGAAGAATTTTCTAATATTATATTTATAATAATTGATAGATATGTAGACTTTGCCTTGAACGATTTAGTGTTTGGTACGGTTTGATGCTGTTGAAAAATATTTTAATAATTCGGTCAAATTATTGTATATCGAGGGGCACCTGCATGCATAAACACCTAACTCGAAAATGTTTGATTTTTAAATATTTTTTTGCACATTCTGTTTAGCCTTGGTTAGTACTACATTTTGACATGATGCGAATTCCATTATCAAATTAATTGACGTAATTATTGATAAGGATTTAAAGGTCGTAACAGACATTTGATACTTCATGTCAAACTTCCAAATCGCTCTCCTGTAAAATTTACAAAACTGGCGATACGGCTTTTGTGCAGGCACAACTCCATTTTATAAAGCACAAGAAACAAACAACAAAGTCAGGTTACAGACTAATGAAAATAAGGTCAGTCCCAAAGAGTTAAATGTGAAATAAAGGCAAAGGGCATTCTTCGCAAAAATCGATTTTGTCTTGTCTCCTGAACTAATAAACATTACATATAGCAATCCATTACTGATAACTTTCTTTCAGGGTATGAGATAGAAAATGGCTTGGGAGCTATGGTAATAAAGAGGAGGCTGCAGTCTGGTATAATAGTGCTGATGGTGTCGAGCAGTACTGTAATAGGACGTATGACGACACCGGCTATATACGGAGCTTGTTTTAATTGATAGTTACACGTACTAGCTTATAGCAAGTCTATGGTTACAAGCATACGTGATAATATGACATCAAAGGTGCTGCATAGCAAATTCACTTTCATGAGAGTGCGAAAATCAAAGAAATTATGCAGAATTGGCCTACCTTAATGACAACCCAACTAACAAGCACACGTCAGCTATAACATCAAAAGCGTTGCTTTTGAATTAAAGTTGACAAAAATGTGTCAGTCATGGGGACATGAACGGAACTACGCAAAACTGAAGTGCCTCAGAGGTAACACTGTGAACTCTCGTAACTTTCAAGGATCGTCTTTTTTGTTTTAGAATTAGCTGTTGTTACTTGTACGTACGCACCCCAAGTGTTTTGCGTTAGGGACGTGTATATACACGTACCTATCATTAATCCGGCTCTTATCCTCAACCCTAAATCTTATCGAATCCCTAACCCTGTCCCTTACCCTTTCAACCAAAAAACAGGAGGAAAACAAAAAAGAAAATCTGAAAGAATAAATAATTAAGCCTGTTGTTAGGAGTATTTCGAGAGGAGCTCTCCAGCTCTGGACTCACAAAAGGCTTGAAAATACGCACTAGAGAAAAAACACACAACTTGGTGGATGTAAGTACTTATGACAGCCTCCTTTATAATTAGGTTATTAAAACGTAAGAAAAACAACAGCAATACAAACACTAGTGAAACCCATCACTAACTAATTAAGTGTCCGCTACCAAAGAAAACAACTATCTCCCCCAGCTGTTACATGACTTTCCCCACACAGATGAACACGCGAAATAGATCACGACAGTTTCGCTTGAACACGTAAGAATATTACACATTATTGATCGTGGGTGGACCATCACACAAGATGACGGCGAAAGGAAGTTACGACAATATTTATCTAGATATCTAGATCTAGATCTGTACGAAAGAGTTTTCTTGCTTTTTATTGGCACGCTGGAGAGCTGTAGGACGACTGATCACTCTGCATCTCGTCCGGCGTGACTGGGTAGACAAGTAAAGTGATGAGAATAGAAGAAAGGCTAGATCTGAGCATTTGAGGCCTGACAGATGGAGTCTGAGTTTGGGTTTAACAGCGCATTGGCACGATAGCTTGCCAGCATCCCTATATCGATCCGACGGAGATTTGTATAGGATTTCCGTAAGGTTGGTAGGATTACCGTGGGGCCGATTAACTACATCAAACCGACATGGGCACGATGTTGTAACCAGCAGATCTACGTAGGAATGATGTCATGCCCATGAACAAACTTGACCTCAATTCTACACGAAGGACTTCAGTACGGTTGATGGCTGGGGTAATGCTTTTGTTTGCGTCTTTCCAGGTATTTTTGGAGTATCTTATTCTTAGCTTACTGCAGCTTGATGTTCATAGTTTGATTAGTTAAGAGTTCGCTAATAAAAATCTAACGGGTAAAGACGGGCATAACTGATCTGCGCCTGGGTATTGACAGTGGATAATACTCCCTGGGAAATGCGAGTTGCAATAACCTCCATAACACGCCCAGCTTGCTAAGGATTGCTATATCTATTTCATACCCTGACGCAGTGATATTCACTGTGAATAAATGAAGCAAAGGGCTGGGTAATGGTATAATGTTTGATATTATATGGGTATTATTCGGACTTTAGTAGACGTCCTACAGGCTTAATGGTCCTCAAACCTTGCATCCCTGACTGAACTGTGGAAAAGGTAGGAATCTGTGACACTGACTTGGTGGGGTGGGGATGGCCATGAGTGATCCTTTGGGTATGAATGTCTAGAAGAATACAAAATGAACATAGCAAATAATATATATGCAACATTTTTAACATCTCTGGGTGTGTCTTTAAGTTCAAACTTCATTTTTGATGCTCTTGGTGGTGGTGAACAGAACTTCGGTATTTT